>PVIH01003434.1:0-111706 GCA_004025045.1 Sigmodon hispidus
CGCCGAGCCCTCCTCACCTCTGGTCAGGGTTCGAATCCGCCCCTCAGAGACCCCTGCAGTTGGTTTGCTCAGTTCACTCAGTTCAGGGTCGCAGTAGGGCTCCTAGTAGATTCCCTGAGCAGCAGGAGCTGCGGGTGTGGCCAGGTGCAGAGTTCAGCTGCCCCTGCTCCAGAGTGCGCTGGGACGCCGCAGAGAGCTGATTACCTTTCTAAGGACACCATCAAGTAAATTTAAGTTTTGAGGTATTTCCATTTAGAACTTCATGACATGCTTTTGATGAGATATGGATGCAAATCTATCTTAATAAATGTGCGTGTTGAACATTCAATCTCCAGATCCATACTGGGTTCCAGGCATTTGTGAATGAATAAAAGACATAAACAAAATAGGTAAAATCTCTTCCTGAATGATATATTAATTCCTTGAGCCTCCCTAGTCTATAATTGTACCTAGTGGACTCTTACGAACTTCCTTCATAGAATGATTTAACAGCTAAATTTTAAATTTAACTCTGCTTAAAGGGATTCACATCTTCTATTTCCAAAACATGTACATAAACAAGAAATCAGTTATAGTTAATAAATGAATTCATTTTACCTAGAAGTAAAGTTTGCATTCTAGGAAATCTATCGACTTGTTTTTAGGTCTCCAGGATGACCCCTACTGAAATACTTCTTGCTGTTAAAGTGACATGGCATACAGCAGTGTCTTGTTTTACTAGTTAGCAGGCATTAGTTTGCACCAATTTTGCATATATAAGCTCTTAAAATGGATCATAATATTCAGAATTAATAAATCTTCAAAATGACATGATAATAATATTAAAATTTTTTTCTCATGTGTACTCTTTGCCCCAGTGTATGGTCCTATTAAATAGAAATTTGTAGTGAACCCCAGGCAGATGGAAGGTATTATGTTCTGGATCTCATCTGTTCTCCAATGGCCATGGAGAACAGCTTCTTAAGCAGCATAGAAATATCAGTAAATAATGCACCATTCAGGAGGTATGGCCTAGTGGAAGGAAGGAAGTTGACCAGAAGGACTGCTATTAAAGATTACCTTGGCCTTTGCCCTCATTCTCCTTTCTTGTTATGAAATGATAGCACTGTTCATCTATTTATATGCTTCTCCCCATAATGCTAAACACAAAGCATCAGTGACCAAGTGACCATGGACCTAAACTTCTGACAAGACACAATAAATTATTATTTTTCTTAGTTGATTTGCATATCAGCTAAAGGAAGGTTTCTTTTGAATTTAGATTCAAAAGAATTCTGGCAGCGTCCAGAAGAAGGTGTAGAGCCAATGAGGGCTGAGTCTTAGAAGTAAACAAATGCTTGGCTACCAAGAAAGTCTGCCAACCTCTTGAGAAAACAGTGTCTTCCCAAGTGTCTTTTTGGACCAGTGAGGATCAGCACTGAATTCCTGGGTATCTGGATAATAATGGCTACAGTGAATTATGTCATAAATTATGGCAAATGCTCTACTACTGAGCCATTAATGGAAGCCAATTCCCAATCCCCATGTTTCTTCTTGAAATGCACTGACCATTCCCAGGCTCCATTTGTTTTGCTTGCTCAGCTACAATAGTCAAATCTGATTCATCACCTTGGAGATGTCCTTAATGCCTGCAGTTGTTGAAGAGTGTTCACTGCTGCAGGCTTCTCTGACATGTATGCATTTCAATTCCATCATTCATCATCATTCAAAAAAATTAGAACTTTATTCTCTGTTCTGCTGTGTAATTACTTTTTTTCAAGATGGGAGCTACAGTTTTTTTTTTTACTAAGTAAAGTTTTGAAGAAAAAACTTATTTGTCAAGAAAAAATAGGACAAACATGTCACCTAATTATTTTTTAATAACTGTTTCTTCTCTAATAAGCAATGCATAGTAGAAAATGATTAGTAGAAAATAGTAGTAGTACTTAAAAACATCAAATGCTCCATCAATAAGAACATGAACAGGGGATTATCTGTCACTGTTCTGTAATGCATAGTCTGATGGTTCTTCAAATACACACTTAAACTAATAATTGTTGCTTTTCCTATCTCACAGAAGCATTTGGGAGGACCACCTGAGACATTTGTGTGAAATGTTTTGTAAAGAAAAAAAAAAGCAAAAAAACAACAAAAAAAAAGCAAAAAAAAAAAAAAAATCCCAAAAACCAAAAACCAAAACAAAACCAAAAAACCCTGTGTATCAAGCTTGTTATTATCACTGGGGATGGAGGTGGAACAGAAATCAATGAGACAAACAAGATAACATTAAATTCATTTTCAGAAGAAGCAAGTACAAAACAATACCTTAATTTCACATATTACTGTAAATGGTTTTGGTGGGTTTTATTTCACATCATTGATAAATAGTTGCTGAGCTAATGTTGGAAACAAAATATAGTTCTTTGAATTAAAATCATCATGAGTGAAAGTACAGGAAGTCTGGAACTTTTAAGCAAATTTGATTGGAGAAAAGTCCTTTAAATAGCTTCTGTTCTGGAGACTGCAGTCTTTGGAAGGCATTTGTTCAAAACAGATTCTTGCATTTTGCATTAGAGGCTCATGGAGGCTTTTAAGATAACCACAAAATCAACCCACCAGTGGCTTATTTCTTGTTCTGCTTTTGTTTGCTTGAAAGTTAATTTTTCTCTTATAGTATACTTTTCCTTGTTGCTTCCATAAGGTCACCTTTCTTAAGAGAAACAGAACAGACAAAATGAATAAATATTACAAAGAGAAATTACTAGACTGGCTTACAGAATACACACTGGCTAGTTCAGCAATGGCCTGGTTCACACTGGAGAGATCAGGAATTCTGTGGCTGCTCAGTCCCAAACCAGATGCCTCAGCAGCCCCAGTTTGGTGCTGAAGTCCCATGTGATTTATATATATATATATGGAGGTCAAGGCAGTTGGGTTCTGATGGTAGTGAAAGAATACAGCAGCAGCAGAAATAGAGTAAAGGGACCCACCTGCAAGAAAGGGAAACAAACAAGCAGATAACATGCTTTTGGGGGACCTTTTTACATTTATGGTGCTGCAACTAGAAGATGTTGGCCCCTCAGTTAGGTTAAGCCTTCTTGAAAATTCTCTGAAAGACCCAATCAGAAGGCTGTCTCTTAACTGATTCTTCATCCAATCAAGTTGACAATCCTCTTTGGTTACTTTAGAATTCATCACATCACGCTTGGCATTTTAGGGAGTACTTAAGAACATCAAATGCTCCAGCTTCATACTGTGTCTTGATAATATAGCTTTCTTATTTTCTCTTTTAACTGTGTTCTAAAATGTTTTGAACTATCTTTATATATCTTTTTTTTCTTTAAAGAAGGAGAAATTGAGTTGGTTGGGTGATTAAGAAGTTGCTTGAAAGGAAGAGAGAAAAAAAAAAAAAAGAAGGGGAGGGGAGAGAGAAGGAGGGGGAGGGGGAGAAACTTCTGTCATCCCTAAATGATAAGTCTTTTACTTGTCAGCGGTGTGGCAGTGTGGGTTGGCTGAGGGTGCCAGAGATGCCGCAGTGAGTTTTCTCACAGCTCTACATGAAGTGTTAAGACAGTAGGAATTTGAGCAGCCAGAAAAGAAGAATCCTTCCTGGGCTATTTATAGACAAAGATTATTCTGTCATCAGGAACACATTTGAAACTAGGCTCTTTCTTGAGGCCTATGCCTCTTGTTTATATCTCCTCTGGGTGGCTGCTTTTCTTCCAGAACCTGTACTTTATCCATTCCTCTTTCAGAGTCTAGAAATGATATGAAACTGCCTCATTGTATTGTCCTGTGTAGAGCTTCCCTTTCTTTCCCAGGTTCTATCCATTATATGCTAATTCCATATGAACAAATCCCCAGCCATCTCAGCCTTAGATCTGAGGAAGTTATGCCTGGTTCATTGCCACTCTGACACTACTTCTGTTGTAACTGTGATTGTTGCCAATACTCATAGAAGTTACTTTTCCAAATCCTAATATTTGTTTCATTGTCTACTCTCCTCTGGAATTGTTTATTTCTCCCCTAAATTATTTCTGACACTCATTCTATTTTATTTTATTTTTTTTAAAAAAGTGAATAGAAAACCTCCACAAGCCTAAATCCACACTTGTGATAACATCCCTTACATGCCATGTACCCTCTTACTAAGGTTATGACCTCCTATTTCAGCTTGTTCATGAATTGAAATCCCTTAATACCAATTACTTATTTTGTTTTTTTTTTCTTTGTTCCTACAATTCCACCATCAATCTCAATGACCCTCTTTTATTGTACATGTGTTAAAGTCCCAATCCTAGCTATATCTGACTCTGCCAACTTCTACTTTTGCCTGCTCAGATGAGCATGTTTTGGTAAAGCCAATTAGTTGAGTTGATCACACACTGACAATTAAAATTTAACTGGGTTGTTAATGACCTTCAGCTCAAACACTATTTCCTTTCCCATCCAAGCCCCTATTCTTCTTAAACAACTACTTCCTACCCTCCATTCTCTCCTGAAACTTCAAGCTTCTAACTCTGTTTTACCATCTTCATGTTCAGGCTGATTAATCAATCAGGAAAGAAATCCTCAAGTTCCTCTCATTGATAAACACCATATGTTCCATCTGTTGGAACAGCACCATCAGTGCTCTCAGTTAGGACAGCTTCTCTTTACCTTTGGTGTTCAGTGCTCTCTCTCATCCTCTGCTACTTGAGGACACCATTTCAGCCAGTTCTCTGCTTTTACATCCGAATTGCTAGTTGTTTTCTATTCAGGTTTTCTTCACTGTTGCATTCACATGCTGCTATTTCTTTCCCCTTGAAAAAAAAAAAAAAAAAAAAAAACACCAGTGCCCGAGACCTAAGTCACCTCATTTCTCTTTTTCAGGAATTCCTCCAGGGAATCGAAATAGCTGTCTGCACAATATTTTCTCCATCTTTCTTCTCATTTTTAAACTAATTTTTCTAATTCTTCTAATTTTTAAAGTCATGTTTACACCCTCTCATTTTTACTGCAACTTGGAGTTCAGTTCATCATTTTACATGTCCTAGAGGGTTATTCCCAGTTTTTAATCTATGGGACCAACAGTAAAAATTGACAAAGTTGATCTGTTTTTTAAAAAGATTTACTTATTTATGATGTATACAGTACAGAAGAGGGTACCCGATGTCATTACAGATGGTTGTGAGCCACCATGTGTTTCAGTTCCTGGGAATTGAACTCAGGACTTCTAGGAAAGCAGTCAGTGCTCCTAACCTCTGAGCAGATTCTCTCCAGCCCCCAACAGAGTTGATCTTTCTGCTTCTTGAAGTTCCACCCCTTGACACCTACAGCAGCACATAACTTTTCTTTGTCCTACTAACTCACTGGCCAGTAGAAAACAATAGTAGAGGAAGGTACTAAGACATTCCAGCAAAACTGAGGACGTTTACATTCTTCTAGTACCCTTTATAATTTTGAGCTCCTTAAAATTGTCTCTATCAATTAAATATATTTAAGATTGTTAGAATCCACCTGGTGAGCTGACACATTGGCCAACACAAATTGGACTCCATGGTTTATTGTTGTTGCTGTTTTTTTTATGTTTGTTTTGTTTTTATGAGAGAGACAGAACATGAACTTGGGTGGATAAAGAAGGGAGAAAATCCAGGAGGAGTTGGAGGAGATCAAAGAGTATGATCAAAATATCTTGCTTAAAATTCTCAAATAATAAATATAAAGATAAGAAGGAATACATAAAGGATGGGGGGTATAAGGATGAATTGGAGATGGTAGAATGGAAAAGGATTTGATCAAAGTATATTGCATGTATTCAGTAAGTTCTCAAACATACAAACAAAAAACTAGTCCTTGTCTTGGTGGTCTGTTTGATGGATATCAATACAGATATATTAAAATTTTAATTTATACTTATGATGTAACATCTACTAACTTTTTTTCACATAACCATACATTTACTAATAGCATTTATCTGGATGTTTTCCTTCTTAGTCTGGCAATCAGTAATTTTTAAATAAAGTGCTTTTGTCTTTCGAGGTTTGTTGTAACTATTGTTGTGAATGGGTTCATGTCTTTTTTTAAAGGTCTCAGGTGGTCTTCCTCATTTTATTATTCTAATCAATATATCCCTAGGACATCATGAAAATAGTTTTTGATATTTAGTGTCCTGCACAGCATTTCAGGCAGGTTTCCTTCAGCCTAAAAGTTTTTCCTGATTGTCTAGTTTGTTTGCTGACTTTCAATTCACTAAGCACATGTTTACCTGAAAATTCTTTATTTTTACCTATTTGTTATTGTTGTGTATGAGTGTGGGTGATGTCAGATAGCTGTATGGATGTACTTGAGGCTATGGATAACATAAGAATGATTTTCTTAATCACTTTATAGCCTATATTTTGAAAAGGAGTCCTTCACTAGACCTGAATTAAGATTAGTATTGCTGGCCAGAAGCCTCCAGGGAATCAATACAGGTGGTAACAGATACATATCATCTCATATGACTTTAACATTTTCCTGTTTGTTATTTATCTCCCTTTACTTTCATCTATAGGAAACTACTGATTTTCTTTCTGTCACAATAAAGTACTTTGTTATAGAATCTGACATAAATAAAGCATAGAGCATGCATCATTTTACTAAGTATAATGATTTTCAAATTAATCTAGATTGTGGGTTTTGATTAAAAAATTCTCTATGTTGAGTTATCAGCTATTGAATGCATGTACAACAACTGCTTTTTGTTTGATTTGGCCTGTTGCTTTGTCTAACTGTTGATAGCCATTTAGGATGTATCTAGTTTTTGGACTATGATAAATAAAGCTTCACAACCACTCCTTGGAGAGGACACCTGTTTTAGTGTCTCTTGAGTAAAGGCTCTGAATGGAAAAGCTAGGCACATGGTGAATACATATTTAATGTTTTATGAGACTGCTGAACTATTAGTCAAAATTACACAGTATTTTATTTTCTCAACAATGATGGGTAAGAACTGTACTTATCTCACATACTGAGTGAAATTTCATTTTGTTAGGCTTTTGTTACTTAAAGGTTAACTATTTTAATTAGTGCCTATGCTATCTCACTGATGTTTTAATTTGCATTTCTATAATTCCTAAGGAACTGTAACATTGTTTTCTGTACTGCCATTCTCATATTTTCTTTAATTACTGAAATGTCTATTCAAACCATTTGTAGATTTTTATTGGGTTGCTTGCAGTTGTAATGAGTCTGTCTTATATTTTTCATGAAAGGCTTTTTCTTAGATAAATATCCTAAACATTTTCCCCACCTTTATATTGACCCTCATTTTTCTTTTACAGATATCTGAGTGGAAAAGCAGAAACCAAAACAGATGTATATCTTGCTCAAAATTACCAAGCTAATACATGTCAGGTCTGGAGTTAAATTGAAGTCTTTTTTGCTTTCCACACCAGAATTCTTAGTTATTATGCTATTTTCCTAAAGGAAAAAATAGAATAATTAATTTATGTTGAGATATAATGTTAATGACTGCTTATTATTTTGTGGTTTCAGTTCTTGAGATTTTAATCTAATGAACAACACATGGCTCCTGTGCATCTTCAACCAGAGATAAATATTGGGAGGAAGGTCTAACACAGAAGGGTGTAATCAGTGCTTCAATGAAGAACAGCACAGGACAGGACAGGATTTAATATGGAACTGTCGAGATCATGATCAAATTAAAAAGGGGTTCTGCCAAAGTCTGAAAAGATATGAGTCTAGAGTTCAGAAAAGTATAATCCTCTTTAGCATGAAACTAACATTTATAAAAGCTAGCAACATGCCTAAGCCAAAGGCCAATCAGCATAAAATTAATATAAGCTGTGTGTGATTATTTGGGACTAGTCAGTCTGGAACTACAGTTCTGTAGGTCTAAACCACCAGACAGACAGGCCAGAAACTTCCTATTACAGGAAAGGATCACAAAAGGCTATAACTTAGAGGTGACTATAAATTTACTTAACACACAAATAAGTAATAGAATCATAAGTTTCCAGGAAAGTTCAGAGTATTATTTTGTTATAATTAATGTTTTAGTAAAATAAAAATTCAAAATTATTTTATGCAAAAAAGTAATAATAAAAATATATTAAAAAACCAACTAAGCCATGCCACAAGCCACATGTCCAAATAAATTAATAAAAATAAATTAAATTAAAATAAAAAACTAATTAACAATATGCCTAAAACATAAGCCAAACAAAATAAAATTAATATAAATGTCTAAATCATTTTTTAAAAAATACAGACAAATCGAGCCTCTGGTTCAAACAAAAACAAAAATCTCATACAACATATGCTGACTAATTTTATGTCAATGCTACATAAATTGCAGTCATCTCAGAGTGGGAAGCAATTAAGAAATTGCCTGCCTAAGATCAGTCTGTAGACAAGGCTGTGGGATGGTTTCTTAATTAATGATTCATATGGGAGGGCCCAGTCCATGGTGAGTAGTATTACCCATGGGATAGAGGTCCAGGATGCACCATAAGAAAGCAAGTGGACCAAACCATGTGCAACAGATTATTAAGCAGTACTCTTCCAAACCCTCTGCATCAGCTCCTGTCTATATACTTGACTGGTTTTAGTTTCTATCTCATTGTATATAGTGTGATTCAGGATATGTAAGCCATGTAAACCCTTTTCTCCTTGGAGAGGAAAGAGTTTTGGTTATTGTGATTCCTCACAGCAATAGAAACCTTAACTAAGACCCTAACCCTAACTAACTCCAACTCTTTATAACTGAGCACAAATGTTCATTGCTTGGAAAGCAGTAAAATTTCCATTTTTAATATGTGCTGGGCATCATTTATGTAATTACTTGCATAAGTTTATCCTATTAACTAACTATGAATCTTTTTCTCGGTACAATAAAACTCTGGTTTTAAAATATTTGGACAGCTGTGAGAGTTATTGGAAATGGGTATGAGATTTGAGGTAAGTTTCCTATAATTTAAGAACAGGAATTAAATAAACAGAAACTGATCTGGCAGAGTGAAAGGGCTGGATTTATGAGAGAATTTTAAAACAATAATCAACAGATTAAATGTAGAATATATAACAAGCTATTTAGATATAGTGAGTGAGCCAAATTAGATTATTAGCTGAAGAACTGAAGAGAAAAAAAATTCCAAACATTATATATCTGGGAATTATTATCTGATTATATGTCTCGAATATATAAATGGGCCAAATGCCACAAGCTGAAAAGAAAGCATGGTTTTTAATAATGAAAAGCACAGAAAACTCAAATATTAAAAATTGTGGATATGACTAACATAAAAGCAAGGTTATCCAATGTTAAGCAACACTGTCTATTGTTATGATTGCCTTAGGCATTGCATTGCATGAGCCATATGAATAGACTGTAATCAGTATTAATCAGAGTACCACATGACAAGCCACTTGGCACACACAGTCTGGAAAACCATGTATTCTAATCCAGAGAGGCAAAGGCTTAAATAGCCAAAGGCTACATGTGTCTTGAGAAGATCATCATCTTAGTGGTGGAAGCCAATGCTAGCATATAGCATAGGTTATACCAACTTAATTTATGTCACCAAAATTTATAAAATCCAGGTCAAGGAGAAACTTGTAATCTTCCCATAATAATACATATTTCTGTATTCTTTTTGGTCATAGAAGATGACAAAACATCTCAAGATCAGAAATCTAGTATGGGAGCAATTAACAGAGGTTACACTTTGTCTGTATACTCCTTATTCATCACTAAAAACCAATGGACTGCTCATTTTTCTCATCTTCTGACTCTTGCATTATTTGGAGAGTCTTATGTGGCAAGTGAAGTTCCAAGTGCCAGAATACTCCACAGATTATTTCTAAAGAGATATATAATTAGATTCTTGAGAAAGAGGAAAAAATATTTTGAAGTATGTATTGAGATTCTTTGAGAAATGCCATCATTATTAAGGTTGAACACCTAAAAAAATAGATTAAATTGTATTAGATAATTAGGCTTCCTGAAGGTGTGTGGTTACAAATTGAAAAGTGACTACATTTTACTTAGTTAAAAAAAATCTATTTTTCCACATGTCCTTTCTTTCATTCCAATGTTAGCTATAGCAACAAATTTGCTAGCTTTCTAATGATATCGGTTCAAGATATGACATGTGTGTATTTGAAATATTTCATATAGTATTCTAAATTGCTAAAAACAATGTTACTTTTATGGTTATTCTTGATTCTAATATAGGATGCTATTAAATAATTAGATTTTGATTCATTTGTCATTTCAGCAAATGTGGAAACTGCTATAAATATAGATCTGAGACTATCTTTAGCAAGAATAACATTTTAATTAAACTCAATGATAAGAAAGCATCCTAAATGGACAATGACTATAGCAAGTGTGAAAGCAGCAATGACCTTGATATGTTCTTAAATCAGAGCTTAAGGCAATGAATCATAAAAGGCTTAGTTATCTTGAATTTATGGGATTACTTCTCATCTCAGGTTCCTTATAGGAAAGGAGAAGAAAATAACATCTCTCCCAGAAGATAAACAATTATTATTAAGTGATAAATATGGTCAGGAAGAATCATTTCTAGGGAACAGTGGAACTTCATGGGAAAGACTTCTTATTGGGAGGAAGAACAATAACTATGCTTCATCTAGTAACATACTATACAAAGCAAAGCTCAGCAAGATTTAAAATTACTTGGATACACAGAATGATGAGGATGAAGAGATCAAATGAAGTTGAAATGTGAACTAGGAAGGATAAGATAATTTACTAAGAGATCATTTTAAAAGTACTAAAACTGTAGACCTTCAGGGCAAGCATGCTGGTAGGGGTTATGTCTGTTACCTTAGCATTGGGGAGGCAAAGGTTTGAGGGTCTGCAAGCTGGTTAACACACTAAAAGAACTTCTTCTGTGTATTTTAGGTATTAAGCAAAATAAAGTCATCATGTGATACAACTCCGAAGTTTTAAAAATGTAACAAGAAGTTATTTGAATTAGGAGGAATAATTCTATTAGATAATTATAGTATGAGATAACATTGTGGTCTATTTTGTCACTGTTCCCATGCATTATTAAAGGTAGGCCACTGGAATATTTGCTTACATTTATTAGGAACTATGACCAAACAAAATAACACTTTAAAGTATTTCAGATTTATATACATCATCAAAAATAATTTTTAGCACAAAAAACAACCAAAAATGAATAAATAAATAAACAAACAAACAAACAAACAAATAAATAAATAAAAAGAAAGTAGGGAATCCCAACAGGCTCTACCATGAAATAAAATTCACACACATGTTCTATAGCGGCCCCAGCAATCAGGGAAAACGCCTAGCCATTCTAGAGCTTTATGTCCTGCACATGTGCATCATGCCACTTCATCAATATGCATGAGTAGTATGACCCCACCCTTCACGCACGCATGCGCAAAGCAACCCTTAAAAGTAGATTTCACGGTGTTTCATATCCCAAGCTGTTCAGTGTTTGTGGTTTGCAGCTTGGACATGCTTTGCTTTTTTGTTTAGAGTCCACTAATGAGTGAGTACATCCCCTGCTTATCTCTCTGGGTTTGTGAAAAAGCAAAAAGCAAAGTATGTCCAAGCTGGAAACCACAAACACTTAACAGCTTGGGATCTGAAACACCGGGGACCAGCACCTTGGATCCCACTCCCTCCAGAGGGACACCTGACCCAGTCTTGATGTTGGGGTGAGAAAAGTGGATCTGCCAGTAGTGGATGCTGAACTAAACCACCTTGGGAACGTCGGACCTCCTGCTCTTGCTGGGGAGGAGATAAAAAGATGTGGAGAAGAGAGAGTGACCGGAAGGGGTGGGAGGGGGAAGGGAGCTTAAACAAGGATAAAAAATATGACTTTATTCATAACAAAGTTTAAAAAAGAAGCTAAAAAATGCGGATTCCACTCGTTCCCACCCTGTCTTCCCTCTCTCTCCAGCGTCTGTTCACCACCTCTTTGCTCCTATTCCCTTTGAAACTTTTAAAGCGGGTTTTAGTGTTATCTAGCAATATGTCTCTTGAGGTTATATCATAACAACACTGGTCTGGAAGCCAGGTGAGGTGGAAATGAACAGTTAAAAATTCCTGTTGTATTTATCACCAGATTCTCCAGCCTTTACTAACACCTCGGTAAGATGTACCTATGAGTGTGTTAATAAATATCTTACCAAATATTTTCAGTCATTAACAAGACTTGAACTTTACAATTAATCTTGATTTCATTTACAGTCTTATACTTAAAACCAGGCTAGGCACCAGAACACAAGAAAATATTCTCTGGTGTGTATATAAGAAGTTATTCATGCAACAGGTCTTAAGAATTCTGCTGTCCAGTGCTGTGAAGCCAGGCTCTAGTGCTTTGACCTTAGGGAAAACATACCTGGATGAATCAGCAATCATCAGCAGAAGAATTCAAACGTGAGTAAAAAAAATACTTCATAGTATTCCATAGTGCTTGGAACCCAGAGTTATGATGCTCAGCTATTGCCAATGTGACTTTAGGAAGATGGAGATGTCAGGAGGATGCCAGATTTAACAATAAAGCAGTCTCAAGAGATGCTGCTGTATGTGGCAGCAATTTTCTCAGAAACTTGGGAACTGGAGAGCAAATAGACAGAGCAAAGTGTTTGAAAAGGAAGAGGAACTGGGGGATACATTTTCTGTGCCTGCAACTCTGTCAGAGAAGTGCTGGCTATCTGTATATGAGTGTCTTCCAAATAAGGGACAGCCACTTGGCTTTAAGTTCCAGATATGTGATGAATATATACTACATATTTATGCTATATTTTTAGTATTTTTTAGTGTAATTAAACAACAAACTATTTGGGATATTTAAAACAAGTCACTCATTATTTATCTGGAATTCCAAGCTGAATGGACACATGCAATTCAGTTTGTGAAATTTTGCAAACATACTTATCAAGCTTCATTCATCTTCTAGCATCAATAGTTGTCCCTTATGCTTTGGAGGCCAGGTTCTGTGCAGAAAGTTTCCTAGCAGGCTTACTATTGTAGGGCTTAAAAAAAGGAAATATTTGCTTAAAACACAGTGCCACCTAGCTGGGACAATGATATTTAACTGTTTCATGCCCGCAGAACATAATAAAGATGGTCAGTCAGGCAGTGAGAATCATAAGTTACTGTTCAAAACTTGCTAACTTTCAGTATATTTTACTAGCTGCTTGAAACACAAACTAACAAGATGGATACAACAACAGAAGTCATCCTTCTGTTGCCTACAAGAAACACACCTCAACCACAAAGACAGACACAGGCTCAGAGTAAAGGGTTGGGAAAAGATTTTCCAGTCAAAAGGTCCTAAGAAACAAGCTGGGGTTGCCATCCTAATATCTAACAAAGTAGACTTTAAGCTAAAAGCAATTAAAAGGCACCAACTTGGCCATTACTTATTCATCACAGGAAAAATTGGTCAAGAGGAGATTTCAATCCTGAATATTTATGCCCCTAATATAAGGGCACCTACCTATGTAAAAGAAACACTGCTAAAGCTCAAATCCCACATCAATTCTCACACTCTAATAGAGGAAGACTTCAATACCCCACTTTCACCCCTGGATAGGTCAACTCAACAGAAAAATAAGGAGTCTAAAAGAGATTATGATGCAAATGGATTTAATAGATATCTACAGAAGCTTCCACCCAAATGCAAAGAAATATACATATTTCTCAGCTTCTCATGGAGCTCTAAAATTGACCACATAATTGGTCAAAAAGCAAATATCAACAGATACAAAAAATTGAAAAAAATCCCTTGTAATATATCTGACCACCAGGGCCTAAAGTTAGAGTTCAACAACTTCAAAAATCAAAGAAAGCCTACCAACTTATGGAAACTAAACATCACTCAGAGGTGTCTGGGTCAAGGAAGAAATTAAGAAAGAAATCAAAGTCTTCATAGCACTAGATGCCTATATGAAAAATCTAAAGAAATCCCACACTAGAGAACTAACAGCTCAGGTGAAAGCCTTAGAGCAATTAGAAGCAAATTCACTTAGAAGGAGTAGACGGCAGGAAATAATCAAACTTAGAGCTGAAATCAATATAATTGAAACAAAAAGAACAATATAAAGAATCAATGAATCTAAGAGTTGATTCTTTGAGAAAGTCAACAAGATAGATAAGCCCTTACCCAAACTAATCTAAAAGCAGAGAGAGAGAATATCCAAATCAACAAAATCAGAAATGAAAAGGGGTACATAACAACAGACCCCCAGGAAATCCAGAGAATTATCAGATCATACTTTGAAAATCTATATTCCACAAAAATGGAAAACCTAGAAGAAATGGACAGCTTTCTGGACATGTACAGTTTACCAAAATTAAATGAAGAACAGATAAATTACCTAAACAGGCCTATAACCCTTAAGGAAATTGAAGCTGTCATTAAAAGCATCCCCAAAAATAAAAGCCCAGGTCCAGATGGTTTGTGTCGAATTCTACCAGACATTCAAAGAAGAATTAATATCGTTACTCCTCAAACTATTTCACAGTGTAGAAACAGAAGGAATATTGCCAAATTCCTTTTATGAAGCCACAATCACCCTAATACCCAAGCCACTCAAAGACACAACAAAGAAGGAGAATTACAGACCAATTTCCCTCATGAGTATTAATGCGAAAATTCTCAACAAAATTTTGACAAACCATATACAACAATGTATAAAAGATATCATCCACCACGACCAAGTAGGCTTCATCCCAGAAATGCAGGGCTGGTTTAACATACGAAATACCGTAAACATTATCAATCATATAAACAAAATAAAGGAACAAAACCACATGATCATATCCTTAGATGCAGAAAAAGCCTTTGACAAAATCCAACACTCCTTTATGATAAAAGCTCTGGAGGGATCATGAATACAGGGACAATATCTCAATATAATAATAGTGATCTACAAGAAACCAACAGCCAGCATGAAACTTAATGAAAAAAAACTCAAAGCTATCCCCTAAAATAAAGAACTAGACAAGGATGCCCTCTCTCCTCTTCTCTATTCAATATAGTTCTTGAAGTTTTAGCTAAAGCAGTAAGAGAACAAAAGGAGATTAAGTGGATACAAATTGGAAAAGAAGAAGTGAAACTATCTTATTTGCAGAAGATATGATTGTATACATAAGTGACCTACAAAATTCTTCCAAGGAACTTCCATGGCTGATACATACCTTCAGCAATGTAGCAGAATACAAGATTAACTCAAAGAAATCAGTAGTCCTTCTATATAATAAAAATAGAAGGGCTGAAAAAGAAAGAATAGAAACATCACCCTTTATAATAACTGCAAATACTATTAAATACCTTGGAGTAACTATAACCAAAGAAGTAACAGATCTATTTGACAAAAATTTTAAATCACTGAAGAAAGAAATTGAAGAGGATATCAGAAAATGGAAAGCTCTCCCATGTTCCTGGATAGGTAGGATCAACATAGTAAAAATGACAATTCTACCAAAGGCAATCTACAGATTCAATGCACTGCCCATCAAAATCCCAACACAATATTTTTTGGACCTTGAAAGAACAATACTCAATTTCATTTGGAATAACAGGAAAGCCAGGATTGCCAAAACAATTTCACTCAACAAAAGAACCTCAGGAGGTATCACCATCCCTGACTTCAAGTTATACTATAGAGCTACAGAAATAAAAAGAGCGTGGTATTGGCATAAAAACAGACTTGTGGATCAATGGAATAGAACTGAGGATCCAGACATTAACCCAAAAACCATGAACAGTTGATCTTTGACAAAGAGGTCCAAAATATCCAATGGATAAAAAAGATAGTGTATTTAACAAATAGTGTTGGCATAGCTGGATGGTAGTATGTAGAAAAATGCAAATAGATCCAAGCTTGTCACCCTGCACAAAACTCAAATCCAAGTGGATCAAAGACCTCAACATAAACCCAGCCACACTGAACTTGATAGAAAAGAAAGTGGGAAATACACTTCTACGAATTGACCCAGGCAACCACTTCCTAAGTATAACACCAGTGGCACAGACACTAAGATCAACAATCAATAAGTGGAATCTCCTGAAGCTGAGAAGCTTTTGTAAAGCCAAGGACACTGTCAATAGGACAAAACACCAGCCTACAGAATGGGAAAAGATTGTCACCAACCCTACAAGTGATAGAGGACTGATCGCTAAGATATATAAAGAACTCAAGAATCTAGAGCCCAAACCCTTGAATAACCAAATCAAAAAAATGGGGTACAGATCTAAAAAGGGAATTCTCAGCAGAAGAATTACGAATGGCTGAAAGGCACCTGAAAAAGTGCTCATCATCTTTAGTCATCAGAGAAATGCAAATCAAAACACCTTGAGATACCACCTGACACCTATCAGATTGGCTAAGATAAATGGCACAGATGACAGCCTATGCTGGAGAGGGTTCGGAGCAAAGGGAACACTCCTCCATTGTTGGTGGGAGTGTAAGCTTGTTCAGCCACTCTGGAATGCAGTGTAGTGGTTTCTCAGAAAATTGAGAATCAATCTCCCCAAGCACCCAGCAATAACACTTCTGGGTGTATATCCAAAAGACGCACAGTCGCACTCCAATGGCATTAGCTCAACTATGTTCATAGCAGCATTATTTGTAATAACAAGAACCTGAAAACAACCTAGATGCCCCTCAACTGAAGAATGGATTAACAAACTGTGGAATATCTACACGGAGTACTACTCAGCAGTAAGAAAAAATGATATCCTAAAATTTTCAGGCAAATGGATGAATTTAAAGAATATCCTCCTGAGTGAGGTATCACAAACCCAGAAAGTAAGCAGGGGATGTACTCACTCAACTCATTAGTGGACTCTTAAAAAAAAAAAAAAAAAGCAAAGCATGCCCAAGCTGCAAACTGCAACCATTGAACAGCTTGGGATCAGAAACACCTTGGACTGACTCCTTGGATCCCACTCCCCCTAGAGGAACACCTGACTTAGTCTTGATGTTGGGGGAGAAAACTGGATTTGCCAGGAGTGGAGGCTGATCTAAGCAATATTGGGACCATGGGACCTTGGGACTGCCTGCCCATGAAGGAGATGGGGAGATGTTGGGAAGGAGAATGACCTGATGTGTTGTGAAGGGGAAGAGACCTTGTTTAAGGATATACAAGGATAGAAAATGTGACTTCTTTATTCATAATAATAAAAAAAAGTAAAAAGAAAAAAAAAAAAAAGAAAGAAAAGCCTTGCATGTCAAATGGGCATTTTCTCTCTGTGTAATTTTCTCTGACTAATGAGAGAGGCAGCATTAACTAAGTGCCTGGGTTGTACACACAAACTACCTCCTCTACCATTTTGGAAGGAATGGATCAGGGTCCATTTGTGCAACTTAGAATTTCTCAGATGTTAGGTGTTCCACAAGGTCAGAGCTCACTTATCAAGAGCTACATGCTTTTCCCTTTTAATGTTATACATGAGAACTGTATAGATAACATAGTTCTCTGAAGTAGCAGGGTTGATATTCGAAGGATATTTATTGAGTGACTTACAGGATATATAGGGAAATGCTGTGAATAGAGCAGTTGTTCAGTCCTCAAGGCTCAGTATCCCTACAGTCCCAAACTGGTGCTGGAGTGCAGGGCAAATCCTAGACAGCTGCTGCTTTTCAGTGTTCATTAGAATCATGAAGAAGTTGGATTTAATATCAGATACATCACAACACATCAACAAGGCTGTTGAACTTGCCTATGAGACTAGATTCAAGCAGACAAAATGCAGAAGCTTCCAGCTTCCATGCCCTTTTATGTGGATGGTCACTGTAAGGTGGAGCACAGACTTGAGGTGAGTCCTCCCTTCTCAAAGAATGCTATTAAGAAAACTCCTGCAAGCATTTTCACATTTTGAGTTGTATTTGATTCCAGACATAGTAAGACTGACAACCCAGATTAGCTAATGTAAGTAATATATTTATTTCATTTCCAGCCACTCCTTCTACTTTCTTCAACTCCTCCCACATACCTCCACCCCTTTCAAATTTATGGCTTTTTATTTAGTTATGAATATTACAAATTTATATGTGCATATGTAAATAGAATCTGATGAACCTGTTCAGGGTTTTGCTCATACATATGTAATGTATCTTCAGGTCTATCTACCATATAGAATTAAATAATTTATCAAATGCCTATTCTCTGGGGAAGACATTTTTATTCTTTCTCTCAAATTCCTCTTGGCAGATTCATTCATTACTAACTAAGTACATGTTTGGATCTGTCAACAACCCTATGCCTTGTTTTGTGCCTATCAAATCTACATTGCTGCATCCTGAGCCCTTTTGATTTCCTGCCTGCTAGATTACCTTTTGTCTCATTTCCAAGTTTCTAGAGTATTATATTATTAGCCTCTAGTTTTGACTTCTGTCTGGAGAAATAGTTGACTCCAACATTGCTCCTATTTTCACATGTGAAGCTGATTTGTCTCATTTGCAGATAACCCAGCCACTAATCCTTCTTTAAAGAGATATGGGGTGTTTGGATCTTTTTTTTTTTTTTAAGTCCCTAACTCTAAGTCAGCCTAAACAATTTTTCAAGAATAACTGATAATATACCCCTCCTTCCAAGGTGCAATCAGCCCTGAAGACAAGGTAGAAAGATTATATGCACCAGGGATCTGGAAGAACTGGGACAAAATAATACCTTCTAAGTATGAAAGGATCTTTACATTCATGAACTCAAAGCTTGCATAAAGTTGCTTGCATAAAAGCTGAACAAGATTAAGCCAGTCAACATTCCAATATAGATATTTGAGGGGCATATGAGTCTTTACCCTTAGCTGAGGTCAGGAAAGTCAGTGTGAATGTATGTAGTCCCTCATATATTGAGCATGGTTCCACTGGATAGCATACAGCTCATGCATGCAGAGGTAGCATTAACTGGACTCAGTAGGTTATTAAAAATAAGAAGAGGGGGAAAGTGGGGAAGAATATCACCAAAATATATTACATGCATATATGAAATAATCAAGGAGTAAAATAAAATAAAAAGAAAAGAATAATTGGAAACAGACAATATATGAAGTCATAGTCTCAGGAATAGCAATATGGACCATAGGGCTGTCTTCTGCCTGTGATCTTTAAGTATTTCAATAAAGAAGGTGCATTGAACAACTTACAAGAAAAAAATCCTAAAATTCTAATATTATGTACATCAATTTAATTCTATCTTAGCATTATTTTATATTTACAAAAACAATCTTATAAATATATGCTAGATGCAGGGGTTCATTCCCACAATCCCAGAACTAGGAAAAATGAGGCAGGAAGGTCACTGAAAGCTTGAGTCTAGCCTGGCTTACTTGGTGAGTTCAAGCCAGCTTGAACTACACTGAAACTCTGTATCAAAAAATTAGAAATATAAATAAAAGGCAAAACTGTTTTAAACACAGTACAAAAGAATTTCTTTGTACTGTAGACTCTGTTTTTTCCTACTATGAGCAATTTCCATAGGCTTGCTATACCTTTGCCAGCTTAATAGCTGGATACATACATACATACATACATACATACATACATACATACATATAGGTATGTAGTCATAGAGAAAGGGGGTACTGTTTGATATATAATGGGTGATATGAGGGCCAATGTTAATAATTAAGACTGGAATAAAGGGAGCTGGAGAGATGGCTCAGGGCTTACGAGTACTTACTGTTCTTCCAGAGGACCTGTGTTCGATTCCCAGCATCCACATGGCAGTTAACAACTGATCTGACACCCTTACACAGTTATGCATGCAGGCAAAACACCAATTCACATAAAATAAAGTAGATGTTTAAAACAAAGATTGGAATAAAGGAGTCTGTGTTTACCATAAACAAAATATCAAGGGCAATTGGGACATTTGACAAATTGAAGTCAGTGAAACCTGTGGTGATAAATTTTATATTTAATAAAATCAGTCTGGAATATCAGAGAGACAAAACAAACCTCAGCCAATTCTCACTCAGCCATCTTCTCACACTGAAAAGGATAAGTGCTATCTTCACGGGTCCTCAGCCTGACTAGTCACTTTTACAAAATGGCTGAATTTCTGCCTTCTCCTGCCTTATATTTCTTTCTCTGCCCAGCTATTTTACTTTCTGGTTTAACTCTGTATCATAATTCCTATAGTTAGAATTAAAGGTGTGAGCTATCACTGCCTGTCTCCTAGGTCTTGAGCTCACAGAGATCCCAGGAGGATTTATGTCTTCCAAATTATGGGATTAAAAGTGTGGGTTACCATTTCCTGACCTTCATAGCATGACTGTGGGTGATTCTGACCTCTGATATGCCAGACTGATTTTATTAAATTTACAATATACCACCACAGAAACCAATGTGGCCCATTAAATACTTTTGTTTCTGACATAACATGCTCATGACTAACAGAAAGTCCAACTGAAGAGATGCTTGAGGATCACTTCCTACTCTTTAAGTGGCATCCACATATCACATGGTGAATTTCTTTCAGAGTGTGGTATGGAAAAAAGTAACCATAGAGAGAAGAAAAGTTACAAGTATTTTTTTGGCTCAGTAACCAAAGTACTAGTAGTCATAAATTGTGTCTATAGGATGTTATTGTATTATGTATTGGAATGGGACTTTAGCAGTGAAGTCTTCCATAGCTTTATAGTTAGTGTACTCATAGGAAAATATCAAGCAGAAATCTACTGAGAAGAATTTTACAAAACATCAACTAATTAGAGCTTGTCCTCAAAGCTCTTAACATTATCTAAAACAAGGACAGTTTAGAAAACAATTATGGTCAAGCAGAATCTAGGGAGATGAAATTATAGTTGAATTGAACATTCTGGGTAGAGTCTGGAAGAGAACAAGGATCTAAAGCATAAATAAGTGCCTCAGAATTAAGTATAATTAGCATGTGTATACTTGTAGCATGTATACTCTTAGAGATGCATATATATTAGTATGGCATATATGTTACATATAACATTATATAACATAAATGCATTATAGAATGGCTATAAAGTATTAAAACAGCTGCCATGGTAGTCAGGTTCAATAAGGCCTTACTGAACTGCTGAATATCAGAGGCTGAAGACTGAGTGGTGCAGAGTCTGTGTATATAGGGGGATTAGTAAACCCTCTTGGAGAAGAGCTAGAGATTCCAAGTCCAGAGTCAAAGGGTTGAGCCATGTGTCAGGGTTGAGTTGAGCTATATACATGAAGTAGAGGACCATGGAGGCCCTAGAGGCAAAGTGAAGGTCCAGGTCCTGATGTGTTTCAGGCAGTGTTGGCAATGAGGCTTGAACTCATCTTAAGTCCCTGGGATAGTCAGGAACTCCCTATATGTTCATCTCTTGATGGACACACTGAGTGGTTTACATGGCTGGTGGCATTTGTTCCCATTATAATACTATATTAGGTGGTCGCACGATGGAGTCCAAAGAGTGTTTTGTACTTTTTCTCAGTTTGATGTGTTTGATATGCTTTCATATGTGAGTTTTCAGACATGGTTCAAATATGTCTATATGCTTATATTGTCCCAAGTGACTTTAATTGGTATATATAGTAGTACCCTTGATTCTTTTAGGAATATGTTAACTATCTGCCTGTGCTTCATGGGTCATGATGTTTGCATTCACAATGAGGAACAGTTATTCTGCCTCTGTGTTTGCATTAAAAATTGAGACAAATGATGTTTTTAAGAGGGAACTTCTTAGGACTCGGCACAGCTTGGAGCCACAGTTTTACATAATGTGGAGTGACACAGAGCAGGGCACAGCCTGAACTTGACACTGCCTAAATTATTCACAATTAAGCTACAGAATTTACTCTATTTTTACTTATTTAATTTTGTTAGTGTGGGATTCTCACCATTAATTTTAAAATTGGAATTTCATCACAACACTACATTATTTACTTTCACCTTCTATTGTTCTAATTTTGGCAACTAGGGGATATTTTAGCTGGACCCTATGTCACTCCATTATACTTCCATCACATGTAAATGGGTTCTAACTATAGTGCCCCCAGCATGACCTTGTCATTTGAACAAACAGCAAAAGCAGAAAGGTCACTCCTTCCTACTCCTTCACTTCTCCCCTCAAACAAGACACAGATCCTCATTCAGAAATGCTTTTCCTAATCAGAGAAAAAAAGAATCACCTATGTCTTCAAAGCCATGAAGACTCTAAGAAGAAACTCAGCAAATAGGCCTTGGTGATCTCCCTCAGTTTCTTACCAGGAGATCATATTCACTTATGCATCTGTGATGTTCTAGAACTATACAATGCTGTTATAATGTTCATGTAGATTTTCCTTTTTCGTTTTTCTTTTATTTTTAATTTTCAAATATTTTTTAATATAGGAAACCTTGCAAATACATAAAAACATCACACACCAAAGTTAACCAGATCCAGAGCCTAAAGAACTTAATGAACTAATGCCACTTCCGGGACCAGGTGCTGTCTGCAGAGTGAGTCCCAGTGCACTCTGTAGCAGGCACAGATAAAGTCTGCCTGTCACCATACCTACAGCTGCTGCTGAGGAAATTTGCATGGCTAAACACTTCCATCTCCAACAGAGCTCACAGATAACCACAGGGGTCCCTGAAGGACAGACTCAGACCCCGCCCAGAGGTGAGGAGGGGTCACCAGGCCCAAGTGCCTATATCCCAGCCAAGGAGGGAGAGTTGAGCTCCCATCGGTTTCGGTTCCACTTCTGGGACCCAGTGCTGTCTACAGAGTGAGTCCCAGCACACTCTGTAGCAGGCGCAGATAAAGTCTGCCTGTCACCATACCCATAGCTGCTGCTGAGGGAATTTGCACGGCTACCCACCTCCATCTACAACAAAGCAAACAGATAACAACTGGGGTCCCTGAAGGAAGACTCAGACACCGCCCTATGGGTGACAGGAGCGCACAAGCCTGAGTGCCACAACTGACCAGGAGCCACCTAATCTTGAACCACTGAAGCCATGGGCAAACGTAAGTGCAAAAACTTACATAATAATACAAATAACAACAAGGTAACTACAGAAGAAAGTGGCGATCTTACAAATACAAGACCAGAACTGAGCAATGAAGAGGAAGCAGAAGGAAGCAACATAGAAATTCCTTTTTGATGATCATCGAACCTCTCAAAGAAGATATGAAAAATAGCCTTAAAGAAATAGAGGAAAATACAAACAAAAAATTGGAAGAGATGAACAAATCTATGAAAGGAACATGACAGGAACGAAAAGGTGAAATAGTAGCAATAAAAAAGGCACAAAATAAGGCAAAGATGGAAATAGAAAATCTGAAGAAAAAAGCTGGAACCACAGATATAAGCATAATAAACAGAGTTCAAGAGGTGGAAGATAGAATCTCTGAAGTGGAAGACTCATTAGCTCAAATAGGTATATCAGTAAAAGAAAATAGTAAAACTAAAAAAGCCATAATGTTCAGGAAATCTGAGACACCATGAAAAGACCTAATTTGAGAATAATAGGAATAGAAGAAGGAGAAGAATACCAGCTCAAAGGCACAGATAATGTTTTCAATAAAATCATAGAAGAAAACTTCCCTAACTTGAAGAAGGAAATGCCTATAAAGATACAAGAAGCTTACAGAACAACAAATAGATATGACCCCCCCAAAAAAGTCAGCGCACCACGTTATAATCAAGCCACAAAACATACAGACCAAAGAAAAAATTTTAAGAGCTGCAAAAGAAAAGGACCAAATCACATATAAAGGCAGACCCATCAGAATAACACCTGACTATTCAATGGAAATGATGAAAGTTAGAAGGGCTTGGTCAGAAGTTATACAGATGCTAAAAGAGCATGGCTGCCACTCTAGAATACTATACCCTGCAAAATTATCTATCACCATAGATGGAGTAAACAAGGAATTTCAGGAAAAAGACAAACTGAAGGAATATCTATCTACCAACCCAGCAATACAGAGAGTATTATAGGGAAAACTCCAACCTAAGAACCCCAGATACACCCACGAAATCACAAACAATCAATAATTCTACAAAGAATACCCCAGAGAAAGGAAATACAAACAAGTTACCACCAAAAATGGCAGGAAATGTCAATCAATGGTCACTAATTTCCCTT
Organism: Sigmodon hispidus; assembly: GCA_004025045.1. NCBI lineage: Eukaryota > Metazoa > Chordata > Mammalia > Rodentia > Cricetidae > Sigmodon > Sigmodon hispidus. Next base: position 24,068 of record PVIH01003434.1, read on the forward strand.
AATATCAATGATCTCAACTCTCCTATAAAATGTCACACACTAACAAGATAGATACAACAACAGAAGTCATCCTTCTGTTGCCTACAAGAAACACACCTCAACCGCAAAGACAGACACAGGCTTAGTATAAAGGGTTGGGAAAAGATTTTCCAGTCAAATGGTCCTAAGAAACAAGCTGGGGTTGCAATCCTAATATCTAACAAAGTAGACTTTAAGCTAAAAGCAATTAAAAGGGACCAAGATGGTCACTACTTATTCATCACAGGAAAAATAGGTAAAGAGGAGATTTCAATCTTGAATATTTATGCCCCTAATATAAGGACTCCTACTTATGTAAAAGAAACACTGTTAAAGCTCGAATCCCACATCAATTCTTATACCCTCATAGTGGGAGACTTCAGTACCCCACTTTCAACCCTGGATAGATCAACCACACAGAGTCTCAACAGAGAAATAAGGAGTCTAAAAGAGGTTATGATGCAAATGGATTTAATAGATATCCACAGAAACTTCCACCCAAAGGCAAAGGAATATACATATTTCTCAGCTCCTCCTGGAGCTTTCTCGAAAATTGACCACATAATTGGTCATAAAGCAAATATCAACAGATACAAAAAAATGGAAATAATCCCTTGTAACATATCGGACCATCAGGGCCTAAAGTTAGAATTCAACAACATCAAAACCCAAAGAAAGCCTACCAACTCATGGAAACTAAACATCACTCAGCTGAACCATCTCAGGGTCAAGGAAGATATTAAGAAAGAAATCAAAGTCTTCCTAGAATTTAATGAAAATGAATCCACAATGTATCCAAACTTGTGGGACACAATGAAAGCAGTCTTAAGAGGAAAATTCATAGTCCTAGATGCCTATATGAAAAACCTAGAGAAATCCCACACTAGAGACATAACAGCTCAGCTGAAAACCTTAGAACAATTAGAAGCAAACTCACCTAGAAGGAATAGATGGCAGGAAATAATCAAACTTATAGCTGAAATCAATATAATTGAAACAAAATGAACAATACAAAGAATCAACGAATCTAAGAATTGGTTCTTTGAGAAAGTTAACAAGATAGATAAGCCCTTAGCCAAACTGATCAAAAAACAGAGAGAGTATATTCAAATCAACAAAATCAGAAATGAAAAGGGGGACATAACCACAGATCCCTGGGAAATACAGAGAATTATCATATCATATTTTGAAAATCAGTATTCCAAAAAATGGAAAACCTAGAAGAAATGGACAGTTTTCTGGACAGGTATCATCTACCAAAATTAAATGAAGATCAGATAAATTACCTAAACAGGCCTATAACCCTTAAAGAAATTGAAGCTGTCATTAAAAACCTCCCCCAAAATAAAAGCTCTGTTCAAGGTGGTTTTAGTACCGAGTTCTACCAGACATTCAAAGAAGAATTACTACCATTACTCCTCAAACTATTTCACACAGTAGAAACTGAAGGAATATTGCCAAATTCCTTTTATGAGGCCACAATCACCCTAATACCGAAGACACTCAAAGACACAACAAAGAAGGATAATTACAGACTAATTTCTCTCATGAATATTGATGCGAAAATTCTCAACAAAATTTTGGAAAACCGTATACAACAATGTATAAAAGATATCATCCACCAAGATCAAGTAAGCTTCATCCCAGAAATGCAGGGCTGGTTTAACATATGAAAAACTGTAAATGTTATCAATTATATAAACAAACTAAAGGAACAAAACCACATGATCATATCCTTAGATGCAAAAAAGCCTTGGACAAAATCCAACACTCCTTTATGATTAAAGCCCTGGAGAGATCAGGAATACAGGGAGAATATCTAAATATAATAATGGCGATCTACAAGAAGCCGACAGCCAGCATCAAACTTAATGGAGAAAAGCTCAAAGCAATCCCACTATAATCAGGAACTAGACAAGGATGTCCTCTCTCCCCTTATCTACTCAATATAGTTCTAGAAGTTTTAGCTAAAACAATAAGGGAACAAAAGAAATTAGGGGGATGCAAATTGGAAAAGAAGAAGTGAAGCTATCTCTATTTGCAGATGATATGACTGTATACATAAGTGATCCAGAAAATTCTTCCAAGGAACTACTACAGCTGATAAACACCTTCAGCATTGTAGCAGGATACAAGATTAACTCTAAGAAATCAGTAGCCCTTATATACACTAAAGATAGAAGAGTTGAAAAAGAAATAAGGGAGACATTGCCCTTCATAATAGCTGCAAATAGTATTAAATACCTTGGAGTAACTATAAGCAAAGAAGTAACAGGCCTATTTGACAAAAATTTTAAATCACTGAAGAAAGAAATTGAAGAGGATATCAGAAAATGGAAAGCTCTCTCATGTTTCTAGATTGATAGGATCAACATAGTAAAAATGGCATTTCTACCAAAGGCAATCTACAGATTCAATGCACTGCCTATCAAAATCCCAACACAATGTTTTTTGGACCTTGAAAGAACAATACTCAATTTCATTTGGAATAACAGGAAAGCCAGGATTGCCAAAACAATTTTAATCAACAAATGAACCTCAAGAGGTATCACTATCCCTGACTTCAAGTTATACTATAGAGCTACAGTAATAGAAACAGCCTGGTACTGGCATAAAAACAGATTGTGGACCAATGGAATAGAATTGAGGATCCAGACATTAACCCAAAAACCTATGAACACCTGATCTTTGACAAAGAGGCCCAAAACATTGAATGGAAAAAAGATAGTATATTTAACAAATGGTGTTGGCGTAGCTGGATGGAAGTGTGTAGAAAAATGCAAATAGATCCGAGCCTGTCACCCTGCACAAAACTCAAATCCAAGTGGATCAAAGACCTCAACTTAAACCCAGCCACTTTGAACTTGATAGAAAAGAAAGTGGGAAATATACTTCTACAAATTGGCACAGACCACCACTTCCTAAATATAACACCAGTGGTACAGACACTAAGACAAACAATCAATAAGTGGGATCTCCTGAAGCTAGGAAGCTTCTGCAAAGCCAAGGACACTGTCAATAGGACAAAATGACAGCCTACAGAACGGGAAAAGATTTTCACCAACCCTACAAGTGATAGAGGACTGATCTCTAAGATATATAAAGAGCTCTAGAATCTAGAGCCCCAAACCTTGAATAACATAATCAAAAAATGGGGTTCAGATCTAAAAAGGGAATTCTCAGCAGAGGAATTTCAAATGGCTGAAAGGCACCTGAAAAAGTGCTCATCATCTTTAGCCATCAGAGAAATGCAAATCAAAACAACTTTGAGATACCACCCAACACCTGTTATATTGGCTAAGATAAAAGACACAGATGACAGCCTATGTTGGAGAGGTTGCAGAGCAAGGGGAACACTCCTCCATTGTTGGTGGGAGTGTAAGCTTGTTCAGCCACTTTGGAACACAGTATGGTGGTTTTTTCAGAAAACTGAAAATCAATCTCCCCAAGGACCCAGCAATACCACTTCTGGGTGTATACCCTAATGATGCACAGTCATACTCCAAAGGCATTAGCTCAACTATGTTCATAGTAGCATTATTTGTAAAAGCAAGAACCTGGAAACAACCTAGATGTCCCTCAACTGAAGAATGGATTAACAAACTGTGGTACATCTACACAATGGAATACTACTCAGCAGTAAGAAAAAATGATATCCTAAAATTTGAAGGCAAATGGATGGATTTGGAGAATATCCTCCTAAGTGAGGTATCACAAACTCAGAAAGATAAGCAGGGGATGTACTCACTCACTAGTGGTTTCTAAACAAACAAACAAGAAAAAGGCAAAGCATGCCCAAGCTGTAATCCACAACCACTGAACAGCTTGGGATCAGAAACACCCTGGACTGACCCTTCGGATCCCACTCCAACTATAGGAATACCTGACTCACTCTTGAAGGAGGGGGGACAAAACTGGATTTGCCAGGAGTGGAGACTGATCTAAGCATTATTGGGTCAGTGGGACCATAGGACTGTCTGTTCCCTGCCCAGGGAAGGGATGGGGAATTTTGGAGAAGAAAAAATGACCTGATGTGGAGGGAAGGGGAAGGGACCTTGAATGGGGATATACAGGGATGGAAAAAAAAAATTCAGAGGGAAAGCTGAACACAAAGTAAATATATGTGTAGCAATCTTATTTGTATTTCCACCCTTGATAAACCATGCTTATGATTTTTATCTTCTATATAGATACTGTTAACTTATCAGCATTTTAAATTCATTTTACTGTTTTTCTTGATAAATACAAAATAAGTAAATAAATAAAACAAGCATTAAAGAGAGACATGATTAAAAAAAAAAAGAACTTAATGAACTAACATATAGTTAGGGTTAGCTGGGCTCTTCTTCCTGGTCTCTTTTTTTTTTGTTTTTTCTTTTCTTCCAACTTCATAATTACTGTTATGTTCAGTCACAGAACAGTCTATGAAGTTGGATGAACACTACATAGCTTTATTTTACAAACAGGATACTTTGAGCACAGGATTTACATGGCTTGAGACCATCTTTCCTAACCATAGGAAGAACACTACAAGCTAGGATCTTTTACTGTGGTGCTCATGTGTAACCTGAGGATTTTGGATCTGTCTGTCTGGGAGTCTAGATTCATGGACTTGTAGTCTGGACCTGTCAGGGGCTGTTTTTTTGTTTGTTTCAAATGGCTTAGATGTTTATATTAATTTTATTTTGTTTGGCTTATATTTTGGGCATATTGTTAGTTAATTTTTTAATTTTAATTTAATTTATTTTTATTAATTTATTTGGCTATGTGGCCTGGGCTCATTTGTTTTTTGCTTTTTGTTGTTGTTTATTATTGTTATTATGAACAGAGAAGTCACACCTTCCATTCCTGTACATCCCTATTCAAGGTTTCTTCCCCCTCCCACCAATCAGGTCATTCTTTCCTCTTCACAACTCCCCATCCCCTCCCTGGGCAGGCAGCAGACAGTCCCATGGTCCCACTGACCCAATATTGCTCAGTTCAGTCTCCACTGCTGGCAGATCCAGTTTCCTCCCCTCTCTCTCAAGAGTGAATCAGGTGTTCCTCTAGGGGGAGTGGGATCCAGGGAGTCAGTCCAGGGTGTTTCTGATCCCAAGCTGTTCAGTGGTTGTGGTTTGCAGCTTGGGCACGCTTTGCTTTTTTCTTGTTTGTTTGTTGGTTTGTTTAGAGTCCACTCATGAGTGAGTACATCCCCTGCTTATCTTTCAGGGTTTGTGATAACTCACACAGGAGGGTTAGGGTTAGTGTTAGGGTTTTTTTAATGTAAGTTTTTATTTTGGTGGCTGGATTGAGTTTGTCTGACTTTGCCCTCATCCTACCTTGTACCTCAATTTCCTTGCCTACTTCTACAGTGCCAAACATGGCCAAAACAGTTCCTTTATTTAAAGCATGATATTTATAGCATATAGAAAGACATTACCACCATTTCACTCATGCTTGTCCTACACATCACCACTAGTTTTTCAGCCTTATTGTACTGTTTCAGACGGTGCAGTGGGGGTTACCCCAGAGCTGTCCAGGACATGGTAGTAGTAACACCCAAGACCTCTGACCACTTGATGCCTTTCTTGTACTTATCTGTTCCCAAGTAGTGACCAGGATATTCTAAGCATTGTCAGAAGTTTCACAGGGGACAATATTTTATCCATTGAGTCAAAGGGAAAGTTTAGTTTATAATTTTCTTTTAAGAATGAAAACAGATGATTTGCATCCAAAACTTCAACTTTACACAGAGGCAGCTGAGGGATACTGGACGAAGTATGAACAGTCTTTCTCTGAGAATAATACACTAATTAGTTATTCAATATCAAGTGGTCTCTTCTGAAAACAAAAATGCAAATGACTTTATATGGACTGAGCAGATTATATTCAAGAGTACAAATATGTATACATATATGCGTGTAACAACAATCAACAAATAAAAGAGTCCATGAAATTGAGAAAAAAAGGGCAAGAGGGGTATATGAGAGTTTGGATTGAGGAAAGGGAAGGAAAAATGTAATTATGTTATAAATTTAAAAATAAAAAGTCACAAGTATAGATACCAAGTGCCTAAAATTTTAAAGTTCCAATTTTAGTATAATATATGAGAAATATTTTGTTAAAGCTGAATATGATAGTATATAGTTAACTTCAGCATTAGCATATATGTTTAAAACAGAACTCATTTAATAGTTTTAATATCACAATTACATAGGTAGTCTTTTTAGGATCATTCATTACTATAGAATAAAGTTAATCAGATTAGATCACATACAAATTAGGATTTCAGTTCTCATAATATATGTTGGATGGAGAGTCTTATTTTCCATGGCTTTTAGTTGTGATTATGATCTCATTACAGAAATAATACTATAAAGTATATCTTAAAAATTTGATAGAGGTAAAAAAAATCATTAAAATGTGTGTTTTAATCACTACAAATTTGAACACTCTACATTTAATTTTTCTACATTCTTTTTAATCTCACAATTTACATACATGATTTTTACATAACAGTAATCACAGGGTAAATTTGCATCTTTTTCAACTTAAATTATATCACATACATTTTTTTCACATTGCTACATAATATGCATAATTATAATTTAATGTCTACATAGTATTCTGTATAATTGGCAAGCCATAATCTATTTAACCACTTCCCTATTGCTGTATATTTAGATTGTCTATGCTATCATAAATAACATTGCAACAATTATCCCTGTAATTATTAAATTATATTACATTGGGAGACAGATTCACAGGAATGAAATTACTGAGTGAAGAAGGTTATAAGCGTTTTAGTGGCTCATCAAATGCAGTGCCAAATTGCATTCCAGAGGTATCAAACTGCCAGCAGAAATATAGGTCTGTTTTAGTTAACAATATGTCCTTTTCACAATTAGGATTTTAAATCCTTTTTTTCTGCATTTCATAGTCAAATTTTTTTTAAATAGTCATACTGAGTCTCCTTTGTTGATGCTAATGTTGGCGTTGTCTAGATAGAGGGAAAAATAAAAGATGTGTGTGAGGTAATTAGACATGCAATCATTAGGCTAGGAAATTTCCACTCATTGCCTAGAAATATCCATCCTGCCTCTGCCTCCTTAGGCCTCTGTCTCTACTGTACTTTTTATTCACAATATTTATGAGAATCTCAAATAATACTGTGCATTTATGTTCCTCTTAATTTTTCTGAATCCTTCAAAACAATGCAAATTTTCTGGTAACACTAGGTTTGTTTTGTGCATTACTATTTGATACTTAAATCTTTGAGAGTGCCTGACCCATGAAAGGGATTATTAGCTAAACATGTTTGATTGGAAGATTTGATTAACTGATTCTGTGTATAAACACATAAGTCTGACAAATGATCACAGGACTATTTAAAGATGCTTGTTCTTTCCATTCCTTCCCCCACACCATGAGCATGGCCATGGGATTTGCTCTGTCCAATGAAAGGTTTGCAGAAGTGATAAAATTTGAGGCGAAGTATGTAATCCCAGCATTCATCAAACTAAACTTTCCCTCGGTCACAGCTAGTACTCCAAATAGCATTTCTTCTGCTAGACAAGATCTCACTGTAAGAAAGCTATCAAAATAGACCAGTGCATCCAAGTGACACTTGAGGGATATGTAACAAAAAATCACAATAAATTCATTCCTAGAGGCAGAGATTTGTAATCCCTTTGCTATATTCTACTAGATCGAGAGTGGGGAAAGTTCAGAGAGCATGACTTCAGTCACAGAGCTAGCAGTGGGAAAGCCAACACACACAGTAGATGCTTGTACCTTTCTCACTATTCCAGGTTGCCTTGTGGGTAAACACTTGCATTAGATTACAAGGGCTCAATACCACTACCCAGGTTGTACAAACAGTGAAAATTTATTGATTCGTAAGCCTATGGGATGTTCTAAACTGAGCATGTGCACTAAGCATGGTACCCATCCTTTCAATACTAGAACTGGGAAGACAGAGGTCACGGGATAGCCTCAGTTCTGAAATTTGAGATCAATTTAGAGAACACCATGAGATACTTTTTCAAAACAAATTAAATTCAGTTGTAATCATAGTTGTTTCCTTCTGAGGCTATGAGAGTGTGCTTTTCTTCCCTACTTTTTGATGATCTACTTCATTAGCTTTCTTAGAAATGATCTTTTTTACTGTAATCTCCGTTGTCATTTTGACATCTCTTTCTCTCTCTGTATGTTTATCTAAATTTCTCATTTTTATAGAGATACCAATCATAATGAATGTATTAGGACATAGCCTACTACAGTATGGTCTCTTTTTAATCTTAATTTAATTATTTAATCATTTTACATCTGAGCTACCCTATTTCCAAATAAGGTCACATTACATTCTGAAATAAGGATTGATATATGTCATATAAATGTAAAAAGTACAGTGTTTACTAGCAACTGATTAAAATGTTAATATTTATTAAGGGGTTTATAGAAAAACACTCACTGATACAAGAGAATAAATAGTTGTGCAGTTCCTGAATAGCTGATTGGTCCACACAGCTGAAGCTCAGTGAGTCAGGTTCTTCATCCAAGAGCACGAGAAAGATCAGGAAGAAGAAGGAGCTTTCTGCATACATGCACCTAGATCTTAAGCTGCCCTTTAACCACAGCACAGGCTTATTTTTATTGCCTCAAAGTCATAAGTGAATCCAGATTTATGCTGGCCAAAAAGCCACACCTTTAGGTCAAGGTGATGATGGTACCTGCTCTCCACTACAGCAAGAGAAACAAAAGTGCTGATTAGCCAATTACCCAGAATATGTGTGTGTGTGTGTAATCACAAATATAACATATTTTATATATACATATATATGCATGTATATACATATTATTAAATTTCAAAATATACACATCAAAGTTTATATAGGACCTTGTTCTAGATTGTGTTGTGTCAACTTGACAATAGCTAGAGTCATCAGAGTGGAGGAAACTTCAATTGTTAAACTGCCTCTTTAATACCCCACTGTAAGGGATTTCTTAATTAGTGGTTGATGGGAAATAGCCCAACCCATTGTGAGTGATGCCATCTCTGGGCTGGAGGTCTTGAGTTCCACAAAAAAGGCAAGCCAAGCAAGCCAGTAAGCAGCACCCCTCCATGGCCTCTGCATCAGCATCTGGCTCTGAGTTCCTGCCCTATTTGATTCCTGTTCTGGCTTCCTTCAATGATGAGAAGTGATATAGAAATGTAATCCAAATGAAGCTTTTCCTCCCTAACTTGCTTTGTCATAGTACTTCATCAGAGCAATGGAAGCTCTAGCAGTGGAAGCCCTACCTCAGACAGATATAAACAGTATACTGAAATTATGTGATAAGAATATAGATTAAATTGGACAGAGGATGATTAGCCACATGTTATTTCTATTATCAGCATAATTTTCCTGGAAAATTCTTGAATTTTGAAAGGGCTAGAAATAATGAAAAATGAGAGTTGAAATACAATACAATAATGTTGTTTTTTCAATACATTGTTAAATAGTGTTAAAGTTTCAGTTGATGATATCCCAGCTGTTATGTCCATATGTGTTCAGTATTTTATGATTAGCACCAAGAATTGAAAATACAAAGATATCTGAAATGATATGGCTATGATCCAAGCAGCCTTCACCATATGTTATAAATTTCCCATTTGAAAATGAAGATTCATCTTATTTGACTTATCTGGCATGATGCACAAGTTGTTCTCTTATAATACAAAGCACTGAATCATAAACGGAGCTAGCTAAGTGTGATGGTTAATATTGTCAACCTGCCAGAATCTTCACTCACCAAGGATACTAACCTCCGGGTACCTCCAGGTACATCTTTGGGAAAGTATTTAGAGTAGATATTCCTCTGAGAAGAGAATGTCTGTGAGAGAATGTCTTGCTAAGTCAATTGATTTGGGAAGACATACTCTAGAGAGAACAGCACTATTTTCTGGGCTTGTGTAATGGATAACATAAAAAGGATGAAGCTAGCTGAGCATTCACTATCCACTGAGTTTGCCTTTCTAAGGATGCAATGCAGCCAGATGGTCTGTTTGCCATCTTTCCTCCCCTACAGTGATGGACTATATTGAACTGAGATTGTCCTCAATGTGTTCACTGGTACTATAAGATCCATGCCCTGTGAGTAGCACTATTCCTTCGACAGAGATTCCTGGAGTGTATGAAAAGGTGACTGCTAGCTGAGAATTGGCCTACTAAAATTCATTTTTTCTCTGCTCCTAACCAGCTACTTCAAGTACCTGTCCCATTAACTCTGCAATGATGGGGGCTGGAGAGATGGCTCAGCGGTTAAGAGCACCGTCTGTTCTTCCAGAGGACCCGGGTTCGATTCCCAGCACCCACATGGCAGCTAACAACTGTCTGTAGTTCCAGTTCCAGGCAAACACCAAGGCAAATAAATAAATAAATAGATAAATAAATAAATAAAGTTAAAAAAAAACTTTGCAATGATGAACTTCAAACTGGAATTGTGAGCTAAAAACAAATAAACTAAACTAAACAAAAACCTCAACGCTTTCTTCTTTAAGTTGATTTTGTCATAATATCTTATCACAGCACCAGAAATGAAACCACAGAAGCTTTTTCAGTTTTTCTATGGGCTATAATCATAGGAGATGAAGTTTTATAACAGTGGAAAGCTGTGTCAATATCTACCCACACTTATGTGTTGTGGCCTATATCCTGAATGTGATGGTGGTTAGAGACAAGGAGTCACGTAGAGTTAAGTGAGGTACCAATGTGGTCTTTATCTTAATATCAGTGTCTTTAGTAGAGGAAGAGACTAACAACTGTCTCTTTATGTTCCCAGGGAAGGCAGCTAGCCTTGGAGACAGAGCAGGAATATCTCACTCTTCCTGACTCTATTGAGATCCTAAATGATGTTCAGTCACTTTGGTCACATTGGAAGATCTATGTTGGGTAAAGTGGCCATTGCAACTTCCATCCCCATTTTGTGAGAGTTCAGGAGAGCTGTCAATTAAACAGCCACCCCCTCTTCCACAGTTCTCAGGTCTGTCTTCAGCAACATGAAGTTGTTTTTGAAATCCCTGACAACCAAGGGGAGATTGTATTAGAACTGTGAAGAGGAAGCCAGACTGCCCATAGTGTCCCCAAACTAGCTCTAGTTAGGAAACCACAGAAACAGATTCATGAAGTGCCATCAAGAGTCATGACAACTTTGAATGATACTTGGATAGTCCTCCATATAGATCACCCTCCAAATAACCTCATCATCAGCTTCTCTGGATGCCATTAAGGTAGATTTCCTCACTTTGGAGGAATGTCCCCATGATAGGAGCACACATGCTTTACTAGATTGGTAAACAGCACTCCAGCCCCTCTGGGGCGGCCATCAAGGAAACTTTCCTCGATGCACTGTGTTCAGCCACAAGATTGGCCCCAATGTAAACATATCTTGTGTTTGGATGTTCAGTTTCGGTCTTTTGTCCCTGGTAGAGTGTACTGAGCTGGTTGCATAAAGAACAGCAACACCACGTCCCAGGGAATACCCAGCAACAGCGAGAAGAGCCCAGAGTTTTGAAGAGCTGGGAGCAGAGATTTCTGGAAGGCGAAAGGTAGTGAAGAGTAAGAAGGTATGAGACTAAGGAGAGAGAAGCATGATTGGGGTGGCTGCAAACACTCAAGCAAGAAGAGTTCCAGAAAGCCACCCAGGGCCACTAGCTTCAGCTGTCAAGCAGGCATTCAAGAACAGATCAGCATCCTGAGATCCTAGGCACAAACCTGCATCATGACGTGCATCGTTTTGGGCCACTGATATTTACAGCTATAGCACTAACTGCATAGGTCCAGATGCCCACAACACAGATCCACTATCAAAGAGGGAGCTATAGTTTGCTCTTTTGTAATTTCCATCCAAATCCAGTAACATTGCTCAGCCAGTTAGAGACGCTAATCCTTTGAAATCAAACTTTCTATTTATGAAACATTTGAAAATATTTATTTTATTTTATTCTTAGTCTTTCTCTCCACTCTCTAATGTCAACAACTGCTAACTTAGCAGAACAATAGAAGCAATGCTGAGGGCTCCCAGAAGATGGTTATAAAGACAAGAAATAATGTGAATTAACAGCAGAGGGCAGAAAATGCCATTAAAAAAGTGAATAGGAAAAAAAAATGGTCAAATAAGCAATCACAGCTTCTGAGATTGTTTACAATAGATGAATGAGTTCTCTGAAACTTTATTATTTCCAAGTTTTGTTTTATTAGAACATAGAGAGCAATGATTAATGGTCAAAGGCTAAACAGGAATGTGAGCATATAGTTCTGAAAGATGGTTGAAAATGGGAAGCCCAAATAGTAAAAATTCGACCTTGTCTGATTCCTTTTCCTCCTTCAAAATGAATTGTCTGCACAGTTAGTTTTCTCCTAAAGCAAGAACATCTTGACCACTGGTAAAAGCATTATCCTCTGATTTGGACTTAGAAAAAAAAAATGAATAAAGATTCACATTAAAATTAACATGAGATAGAGATCTTATTTTTACAAGTTAATGTAAAATAAATATATTTTTAAACTGCTTTATATATGAGCCCTTATTAATAAATTTTATGCACTTACAGTTTATATATGTAATTATATATATAAGCATACTCATATACACACATATCTTTTTCTTTCTATATATATATGTATGTATACATACATATACTTATACAGAGGGATTTATATAGTAATCTGGACCATAAAAGTGTATCTATATGCTGAAACATACAAAGTGATCCTTGTAAGCAAAGGGGAAATTGCAGTTATTCTGTTGCTCTTAAAATGTTAGTCAATGCATGAAAAAAAATTCTCATACTTTTTAATTTATGGGAGAATTTCAAAAGTAGTCATGTTCCTGAGCATATTGGTGCATGCTTTTAATCCCAGTATTCAGGAAATAAAGGCAGGTGGATCCCTGTGAATTCAATGCTACCATGCTCTACATAGTGAGTTTCAGGCCAGCCAGAGTAGCAAAGTGAGACCCTGTCTCAAACAATAAAAAAAAAAAGTAGTCATGCCAATTGATTCAGTATTTTAAAATGAGAACACTGAGTGATAAATGTTTTATTTCTTTGAAAAAAAAATCATTGACCAGTTCTATTAAGGATTAAATGTTTATTCTTCTCACACCAGTTCATAAGTCAAAACCGCAGTCCCCAGTGTGGAATCAACTAGAGGTGGTACCTTTGAGAGGTCATGATAGTGAGACCTTTCTGCTGGGATGGATTAATGTCTCTGTAAGAGGCAAAAGAGAGCAGAGCAAAACCTTATTATCTCATTGAAATGCTTTCTCTTCCTCCCTCTCTGTTCCTCTTTTCACTTTTCCTCCTCCCTCTTTTCTTCACATTACTACATCGTGAGATAACAGCTGTCATCAGAATTTGACCATGTCAGCTAGTAAATTGAATTCATACACAGCACCCATATCTATGCTAAATAAATGTCTGTATTTTCTTTATCTTTTATAACACTGCGCTCTCTCTCTCCCGTGTGTGTGTGTGTGTGTGTGTGTGTGTGTGTGTGTGTGTGTGTGTGTGGTATATTTGCATGTGAGAAGGGTGAGAAATGGTCTCTCTGTGAACATGGTGGTGCCAGGAATTCTTTGCAATCTTGTTTCCATTCACAGAGATGCTGAAGATACAGTTCTGTAAGGCTCACCCACCCTTCTACCTAGGTGCTGGGCATTTAAATTCGGGTTTCCCTGCTTGTTCAGCAAATATCCTCACCCTCTGACCCATCTCCCCTATCCAAAAGTCTGTTTTTTTAAATGACTTAGATGATGGCATTTTATTACACAAGTCTAAGCTGGTAGTAATGTTTACAGAGCTTGCTCTTTGTGTCTTTTTGCTTAGCATAGGAGGTAAGCATCTTCCCCACAACTTACGACTTATTTCTCCTTTCCTTAGGTTTACATAGGCTACCAATATTTCATCTTTTTTTTCAGTGTTACAAATAGTTCACAGAAATTCAATAATTGGAATGGTTTTGTTCGAAACACTACTTATATATATATATTTTAAAGGCAGGGTCTCATAGATCTCAAAGTGACCTCAAATTTACTATGTATCTAGAGATAACTTTCAGTTTTTTATCATCCCACTCCAGAGCACTGGGATAATGAGTTTGCATCACTACATCTAGTTTATGTGGTGTTAGAAGTTAAACACAAGCTTCTTGAATCTATAGGCATGGGCTCTGCCAATGCAGCTATATTTCTCAGCCTGGGACAAATTCATCCCTTCTGTCCAGACCACCTTTCTTATTTATACCAACAAGCTCACTTTAATGAAATGTCTGTGGCTACAGTTTTTAAATCTCTTGGACAGTGCTGCACTGTTGCCATCCACTTACATCTCTTGTGTCTTTCCACATATCTTATTATGATTTCATTTTCAGCACTGACCTTGCTTATCTTTGTTCATTTTCATCCTTATCAACCAGATCTTCTTTAAATTATGCATTTTGTAAAATGTCATGAGGATCTACCACTACTGAGAGACAGATTTCACAAATTTCCTCTTTTTTATTCTTTGTGATATGATTGGTTACTGGCTGTGATGGGTAAGGTTAATATTCAGCTGAGAGAATATAAGTAATCACTTGGGAGATGGGCCTTGAGCCTATGGAGGAAAGTCTTGATTAATTTATTGATGTGAAAGGTATAGGTCTTAATTTTGAGTGAGAGCATTTACTGAACAAGAACTATAAATATATGTGTGTATATCACACACACATATACCAATAAATCTCATATATTATCTATACATATATACATATATATTGTACACATCAAACCTTATGAGAGGGATAAAATCATTTGGCCACTACCAATTATTTATTGTACTCTACTTTATAAATGTGGATACAATGTGACCACTGGTTTCTTGTTCTTGCCACCATGCTGTTGCTGCTACTCCGACATCTTCCCCTCCATGATGAATTCTACCCCTCTAGGACTGTAAGCAAAAAGAGAAGTCCCTTTCCCCTTAAGTTGCCTTCTTGGGGTATTTTGTCCCATTGATGGTAAAGTAACTAAGATACTTATCCTATATGCCACTAGTACCCAAAGGGTAGAGAGCTGGTAGTATTTGTCATTTATGTAGTCAATCACAACTTGAATAGTATTGTTGTAGGGATGACATTGTTTAAATTATAGTTAATAAAGTATCTGAAAGTCAGAACTCTAAAAATTAAGCAAATTTACATATGCATATGATCCAAAGACATATATGTAGTTGATGCATTATATCATTCCTACTTATTTATTTATGTATTTATTTATTTATGGTCTGAGTCACTAACCTTACATTTTGTGTGCTAGCCAAGCACACTCACCATTGAGCGGTATGCCAAGCACTCATGTCATAGTCTTATATTTCTTTGTTTTTACACATAAAATCATGTCTTCTTTATATTAAATACAAGGATCTGAAATGCTTATATGTAAATCAAAGCCTCTTCATGTTTGCTGATACTTTAAGCACAAAAAAGAAAGGTCTCTATGGAGTCTGACTACTTGTGGGTGTAACTGGCTACATGATGGAGCGGTTTTCCTTGTTCAGTTATTACAGCTTGCTTTTCTTCTATTGTCATTTGTAGCATCTCTGGGATTAACAGAGTCCCCAAAAAGGAGAGGGGAGGCAGGAATTCAAATAGGAGAATTTAAATTCAGTGCTTGAATTTTTAGAAGCAATAGAAGTTTGTGATAATTTTAATGTAAACCAAAACCCAATTCTTCACTCATCTCTGTACTCACCTCATTATAATAAGTTGCTTCTTGGAACTGGACTGGCCCTGGGACTTATTTTGGCCAACTGAATGAGATGGAAAGTGGCAGTGTGCCAGCCCTCAGCAAGCTTCTGCTTTCTCAAGCCAACCTGCTGAGGCTCCTCCGTTCCCTGATAAAGTTTTATCATCTATAGAGAGAAGACATCCAATTCCCAAGCCATCCAAGACCAGCATACAGTCGGACTACTTTCATGAACATAAGAAAAGTTAGGTATGTCTTTTAACTATCATTTAGTCCTTCTGGATCATTTGATCTATAGAACCATTCAATAAAATGATGGATGAATAAAGGCTGGATTTTGTTTACAAGAGGCAATATCTCCTAGGAAACATGGTTAAAGTGAAAAGTTATTGTGTGGTTTGGAAGAGTTTTTTCCCTTTAAGAATAATTCAATTGAATATATTTAATTTTTCTTCTCAAGAAAAATAAAAACACTGCCAGTTTTCAACGAATAAAAATTATATAAATACAAATGAAATACAAATGTGTTTGCATTGTACAAAGGTGTGCTCAATATCACCTTTCTAAAGAATGGTTTAGATTTTGATTCTTATCTGAATAGTGGAGGTACCAGTGGGCTCACTCATCTATGTTTTCTTGTTTGAAACTCTTTGGGTAACACATCTGAAGAATGGCATCCTGTTATAATTAAGATCCTATGAGTCACAAGAATAATGGTTTAGAGAAAGATATTTTATTGTCAGTCAACCATATCCTATATATTCATTAGACTAAAAACACCTCTGTAATCTAAATTGAAGGTGACAGGAAAGAAAAATTCAGGCATTCTTTTTTTCCTTTACTTGATATGTGGTCACCTGTAATCTGGAATAAAACACCTTGATTTTCATTTTTTTAAAGAATTATAATTTATAGCATTAAAAAAGCAAATTGTGAGACTCATTTTTCCAATGTACAAACAGAATCATTTATCAGATGTTGAGTGTAACCATGCACAATCAGAGTTTAATAGATGATGCCATAGGGACAGAATGAAGGGATATGTGATTCTTAGTTCCTTGTTACCCACAGGAAGAAGACCAGCTGTCAGTCTCACACCTGTTTGAAGTTCAAAATGGTTCCCAAAGTTTATGATTTGTAACTACAGAACTTGGCAAAATCCAAGAATATTTAAGTGTAGGAACCATTTGCCTGACCTAGAAGGTGTCAACATGCCCAATCTGGGACATTTTTAAATACTCTCCAGTCAATAAGACTCTGAAGATTCTTAACTCTGTCCATGCACATTAGCAATCATTTTTCCTTCATCTACCCCAATAAAGACCAATCCATGAGGAAAAACAAATTTATTTTTTAATTTAACTTTTAAATTTTTATTTGAAAAATACAATACACAGCAGAGAATTATTTCTTCCCCCACTGTTCTTTCACAAAGGAAACTATGGTAAAATGTAATCAAGATATTTGGCTAGGATAGATCCTGAGAAAAAGAGAGGCCCAGTTAGAAGTTGAATAGACAAAGTCTGTCAAAGAAGGTTCACCTCTCTTTTAACATAAAAGAGCCTTTTAAGTTACCTTAGGCATCGGGTAAGACTTGTGCAGATTTTCTGCCATGCAAACAGAGACTACTGAGGTTTTCAGCTTCAACAATTTACACTGACCTGGGCCCCAAGGAAGTAGAATAAAAGTGAGAGTCTCTATCAGAAAGGTATGTGATTGCCTGATTTTACTAGACTATGTATATACATATTTATATGTCGATATTACTGTTTACTTTTACAGGTCCTGGGTATGGAACCCATGGCCTGTGCATGCTAGGCAAGTGCCATACTGCTGAATTCCAGCACCAGCCATGGTTTTAACATTTTCTTAAATGTATTTTCCATTATTTGCAGTAATAGCATCATGGTTAAGTAATCTCTGCTGGGTTTGGTTTATTTCCACTCACCTTTAATTTTTCCTCCAAAACTATAATTATTTTTATAATTGCAAAACCTTGGGATCTTGATGCTTAAATTTCAGAAGTGATTTCACTCTTATCCTGTTTTATATTTTAATTCCTAACTCTTTTTATACTGACCAGAGATTTAGGAAGGTGCAAAAATGCATCAGTAGCTTTGACATCCTGATATAATGTTAAGGCTGCCAAGGGGAAAACCATTCCTTCTTGGGCCCTTTTAAAGTGGCTGTAGAGCCAGTAGAATTAAACAATTGTACAAGCCCAACCAGCCACCTTGCCAGTGTTTGATATTATTCTCATAGCCTTTACTCTAGTTGTAGGACCAAACTGCCCATTGCTAATGCTTTCTAAAACAATGTCTTTAAAATGGTCAAGACCTTCAATGCTTTTTTCTACATTTCCAAAAAATTGAATTGTTATTGAGATCTCAATTTTAAGAAAAGGGAAGTTCTTTACTTGGCTTTTAGTAAAAGTGTGTTGCCCGCTGCAGGATTGGAATTGGACAAGTGCAATGCATTTGAAAGAATTAGACAATCTTTCATTTTAATTATGCACTGATTCATGTTGAAATTAAGAAAGTAAATGGTTTGCTTTTAACTCCTTTAAGAGCAGGAAGATTTTTAAATCAATTTCTGCACATATAAGTCAAAGAATCTTGGGTTGGCTTTATATTGAAAAGTCATTCATTGCTTCGTCTTCCCTATATCTTTGTGATTCTTTTCATCTTTAATTCCACAGGGTTCTCTTAACCTCTCTTTCCTGAATAGTAGCTGAGGTGCAGAGAGGAGACACTTGATTTGGACTTTTCTTTTACAAAAAGCCTCACACACATTCACTAGAACTTCATTATTTTTAATCAAATTGTAAATATAACCCTAGATAACAAAGGTAAACATTTAAAAACTAAAGACCTTTTGTAACTCTATTTTGGCATTTGTTTTTTTGTTTTGTTTTGTTTTGTTTTAAACATAGGTAGTTGCTCAGGACTCTAATGGCCTCATAATGGCCTCAGTGTCATGAATGTTGAGGCAGCTGTGGTATATTTGAGGGGAAAAATGCAAGTTCAAGGTGAACTGAATTTCAGATTTAATTCTCTTTTTGACTAGGGGTGTTGCATTGGGCATGTTATCAATCTTGGCTTTATTTTTCTCTCATGTGTAAATAAATCTATCTTTCAATACTTATACAGGATTGCTGTGAGGATTAAGTGATAAAATAAACACAAATACATTTTAATTAAAGTATCAGACAATTAGAAAAATACACTAATCATATTTCAAGCATCTACATAATAGTATGCCAAGATGTGGATCTTTCCCATTTAAATTATTTGCATTCTTGACCAGAAAGAAGGCTTAAGAATAGACTATAGCCATTCTTGAGACATTGTTAGTGATGGAAACTTACTCAATGATATGGTATCATGGCCTGATCTCCCTTAATCTGTTCTAAATATTGCCTGAATTCCAAAACTGCAATTTAACCACTACACCACAACTGTCAATGAAGTCCAAATAAATAATTTTAATTATGATACATTGCTCAGTGACAGTAAAAATTGGCAATTTCCCCTTTCAAAGCAGAAGCACCAGTCTCAGAATGTGTAGTGTGAATGGTATTTTAACTGAAATATAGCATAATATAATGAGCAAACAATTTAGTATGAAACATACTTTCTAAAAGTAAAATGATTTCACACTGAAATCTGTTGAAGTGGAAATAATGTCATGCTGCATAATAAAATACCCCCATGACTTTCAAAATTAACTTCAAATTAAATATGCTGTACTGTTGAATAGATATATGAAAAATTTAAAAGGCTTAACTAGCCCAAAATAGAGGGTTTCTTTTATACAAATATAACCCATATTGAGGTTTCTTTTCACATAGTCACAGAGATTCTTGTGAGAAACTAAAGCAACCATTTTATTTACGAATTAATTTGTTCATTTTATCACCTTTTTTTTTTTAACTGAACACCCACACCTTGTGCTAGGCTGTGTGGTTGGTGTTGGGGATACAGAAAAGAAAGCCATGGTCCTGCTCTTGAGGAGCTCACAGTCTAGTGGGGGAGGGAGGGTAGAGGGGGTGCTACTGAGTTTTCAATTTATAAAAAGTCTCAGACAACTTTATAAATTTTCTGTGTAATCAAATAAACTTTCTTATGAATGGATGGTAAAAAGGGATGATGTCCAGTGCAGGGAAAAGCCATCTGCTTCAATATCATGTGACTTCTGCAAAGGCAGTGATGTGGTTCTGGAAAAGAAAAGGAGATTCCAGAGTCAGAGTCCTGAGAAAACTGATTCTATAAAGTGTTTAGCACTTTTGACAAATACCTATTAACTTAATATCAAATAACAAATGGTGGCCCACATGCATGCTGCCAAAACACACAGTGTTGTTATACTTTCTTCTCTGTGCTGTTTCATAATGTTAGCTAATTATATCTTTTATTCAGTATTCTTAATTAACTGAGTAGATTAAAAATGTTATACCTGCTTGTTCAAAATTAACACTCAAATTTGAGTAGACAAAAACCGCAATAGCAGATGCATTAATATTCTGTTCACTGTTAATGGAATTTCAGTGTGCATGCTGTAGTTTCAGACTACTTGCTCCCTGTGAGACAGATGGTGTGGAGTGATGTGGGCAAATGCTCAGACTGAAATAGCATTCGTTAGTTGACAGAGATCTACTTACATACTTCACTTTTGATACATGAATTAAGGCTCCACATCAAACTTTGGGTTTGTTGTTGCTGTTGTTTTTATTTCTTCCAACCACAGAATTATTTACAGCCACCAAACTCATTTTGCTTCTTTTTCTTTAAAAAGTCATCAATTATAGAAAAATAAACTTTTTAGAATAGCCAATATGAAACTAGATTGAGGAATGTATTTTGCACATCATAGATGCTGAGATATTGTAGTAAAAATCTGACAGTAGATGATTAATTCTGACATGTGGAATTAAGACCTAGCATGAAGGGCAATTTTCCTGCATCACAGCTACATTACAGAAGCCTCGCTCATCACACTGCCCCTTCAGAGAGCTTTTCATAGTAGTTGTGTTCAGAGTTACACAGATAGAGACTTAGGTATTACTATGATAGAGATTAAGCCCAAGTAGATGAAGAATAGAATTTGCTAAGTATCCATTAGCAAGTATTCTTTGTAGTTCACATCACACCAGCACACAAAATACTGAGGCTGTCCTTCAGTGCAGGTGTTCCCTGGGGAAACAATCACTGTGTGTCTAAAAGGTCATTTCAGATGCTAAAATTTAGAAAATTTAAGCCCAATTTTGATATTCAACATGTCAGAGCTGCCAGACATAGGTTCTGGGAATTTAGGAACTTCACTGGAGCAGCAAATGCATTTAACCATTGAGATGGCTCTCCAGTCCAATTTAAGTTCAATGTTGATGCCTCAAATTCTATGGGAAAAATCCCCATTTCACTATTTATTTCTCTATACAGATTATACTGTGCAATCCAATCAGAATGTCATGTAAGTCAAGACTCATTTATTTATGACACCAAAATTTAGTGGTGGCTTACTATATGACAAGGTCTGCCAAATCCCTTTCTTAATAATCAGAAAAGAGGCAAAAAGAATACTTCAGAAAAGTATTCAGAAGCAAGAGATTTCAGAAAAATAAATATTTTAAGAATTGTTAGGGACTATTTCATTTTGACAAAATCCTATGTTTCTATTGAGGGAACAAAAGTAAACAAATGAAAACAAAGGCAGACACACAAAGGGGTGAGGATCAATCCCCTGTGGTTGTGCTGGAAACCTGCACAGAAGGACATAGTGCTCGGTATTTGCTTGAGCTACATAACACAGCTCCAACACCAGTGCGCTAAATGCGCACATACGTTTATTGCCTTAATTGGAGGTGTTCACAGTGGCTGATCCCCATGATCCAGCCGAAGAGCCTGGCAAGGCAATCTTTAAAGGACCTCCCCTGTGAAGTCTCTTCTTCATCATCTTCAGTACACTGGTTTTGGAGCACCTATAAAACGTGCTTTACATATGATTTAAGTATTAATTTCCTTGCTTCAGTGAAAGTACTTGTTTGTTCTGGGTTGTTATTGTTAGATCACACACAATGAGTTTAAATAAGGCTTCTACAAGCATCCTTAAAGAATAATGTTCTCCATGATCCTTGCTAGCATGTCATGTGAAGATTTCTTCCAAACAATTTGTAAATGAGTAAGATCATTTAGTAAAAAGAAAGAGTAAAGCTCCCTTTCACAAGACGGTAGAAAAAGATCTCATATCTTAATAAGAAGTTGTAGAATTAGCTTAAGTTTTTAGCGTATTTGTATTCTGATTTTTTGACTTAGGTATTCACTCTCTTGGTGAGAAAGCTGAATAGCACAGTAGACTCTGCTGGGAGATGATAGCTTGAATGCCAACTGCTTAAATGTGGGCTCCATCACAATTGAAAACTGTCAAGCAATTTGACCATCAAAAATCCAGCTTTCTCATCTACAAAATACAGATACACTTACTTGAATGAATTTTTATTAATGAGATATGCATAAACTTTCTTGTCCCAATTCTAACAATCTATTCATACTTTATCATTTATTTGTGGTTGGTAATATTCAAAGGAATGAGCTAAAGATAAACATTTTGAGGACTAAAGTGAAAAAGCAGGAAAAAAATTTAAAAAATTAGCTGAGTAGTATATAAATAAAATTCCTCATTTGTTATTTTATCATAACATTCAAAGTTGAGAAAGTGCACAACTCTAACATCCAAGTCAGCCTGAAAATGTAACTGTTTCTTACAAGATGAGTACAAATTCATTTGATGGAAAAAAATAACTAATGACACAAGAGAATGTATGCTCTGTGTTTTGCTAAAAGCAACAGTCTTTGATTACATGGCTACTTGTGCAACAGAATACACATTTTCTAAAATGCAAAAATATTTTCCATCCTGAAAAGCATCTAGCACTAAGGATTCTGAATAAGGAATCACAGATGTACTGTTAAATCCACCAGTGAGTTCACCCTATAAGAATGCTGCCCACCTTTTACCAGGTGGAATTAGATTGCGTGTTATAACCTAAAACATCACTGTGCTTCATTTTGCTATTTGCTTTGCTATTTCGTTTATTGTCTCCTTGGAAACAGGGAGAATGGACAGAAGAGAGAAGAGAAAATAGTCCTTGTCTATAATCCCAGTAAAGGTTACTACAGAGTCTAAACAAGATAAACAACGAAAAGTAGTACCCCAAAAGGAACATGTGTTCTCTGCTCCCCACAAATGTTTCAAGTGAAGTCTCCCCCCCTTCCTATCAATTTATGAAAGGAGTGAGATCAGTTAGTAAAAAGAAATCATTTTAAATTTAATCTTAAAATGATTAGAGAAATTCAGACTTGGGGCTGTGGAATTAGTGGTAAAATTCAAAGTAAGCAAGTATTTTGTTTAAAGAAACTGATAATAAGGAAAAAAAAATAAAAGATCAGACATGTGCTACTTTAGACCAGAGGACTTTTTTGGATAGTTACTCTCTATATAGTGGCTTTGTTTTAGTACAGTTTTATATTAATTCTGAGTTTTCTATCCATTCAAGAATTTCATTTTTGTGCAATTAAAAAGGGCTAAAAGTAACTTTCTGAGTGACTCCTCTATGTGTAGGAAGAAAGGATCTGTGGTAGACTTCCTTTGGCAAGTTAATTAAGCAAGAGATGAATCTAGGCACTGCTGGGGCATTAGCTACAGAGTTTAGGAGCCTGAGTAGCCAGAGAAGCTATAGCTCCTGGTCCAGATCTTTAGATGCCCTGGTACTTATCTTGAGCTTCATGCTGGAGTTTGGCTAAATACAGGCACATCCCCGATGACTTGGATTTAATTGGCCCAAAGCCTCACACAGCCACAAGAATGCTGAAAGGCTCCCTGGTTGATCCTAGTGTGCAGCTCATATTGAGAGCTGCTACATCAGATCAGCTAAACCAAGTTCTAGTTTCATATCCAAATCACAGAGGTGATAATATTGTGTATTATCTCCATCTCAGAACATAAGTCAATATCTACTACAACAGAATCCTTGGGCTTGAGACCCAGAAATTTACCAGTTTTGAAAGTGTGCTGTAAAAAAAAAAAAATGGCCTTTGGTGGGAATAGGTATCCAAATGCTTTGTCCTTTGAGATTTATATCCTTCCTAAGGCTCAGCATATCCTATCTATCATCTATCTATGTACCTTCCTTCCTTCCTTCCTTTCTTGAGAGCTTGTTTGGAGGTTCTAGCAGGGGAGCGCAGCTACTCGTACACCCTTGAACGAAGACCGGTCCTCCTCTATTCGGGGAAGGTCGTCCTCTTCGACCGAGCGCGCAGCTTCGGGAGGGACGCACATGGAGCGGTGAGGGAGGAAGGGGACACCCGCCTAGACAGCCAGATCAGCCGAATCAACCCTGGCGATCAATGGGGAGACAGATGTCGCAGCCAGATCGCCCTCACATCCCCTTCCTTCCTTTCTTATCTAGCACACCTTTAGTCTTTGGTCTCTGCTATGCTCCCAGAAACCTATCATGTTTAGGAATGTTCCTTCATCTGACTGCAAAGTTTGACAGTGTAGACATTTCTTGACTGCTAATTCCTATAGCTACCCCAACTTTAGGCTCTATTCCTCCCATTCATCTGGACCCTCTGATGATCTGACTATATTTAATATCATCTCCAAGTCTCTTAGCCCTATACTCTCACTTTACCTGTCAGCACATGATTCTCCAGTTTCTCCTTAAGTGATGCTGTGGAATGTAGGTGGGTTCCTCCAGCAGCATGTCTTCATCTGCCACAGCTGTCACACTGCCCTCTCTATCTGCTTACAAAATAATCTTTATCACTGCATTGGAAACCCAAAAGGCCTGAGGAATACACTATGGGCTTTTGACTTAGGACTTATTCAAGTTTCATTTATTACAACACTAATAGAAATCACATTGACATTCTCAGCAACTAAAGCTTATGCATATGTTTTTCGCCTGCTTCCTTCATGTTCATTTAACCTACCTAGCTGTAATCTTGTTTGTTTAGTTTCTTTTTAACCTTTAAAAATGCTTTACATTGGCTATATAAGCACACAGTAATTCCCAACAAAAAAGAATCCGAGGATGTAGTTAAAGGAGCAGGTGCACAGTAAAGTTCTTTGTAACTAGTTGTTCATTAACACCCAGAATGTTGACTGTTTCCACAAAAATGCACTAGTCAGCAAAAATCCAGATGGCTCACTTTTCCAGGTGTGTGAGTGTGTGCCTGTGTTATTTATGAATGAAAAAAAAGTTTGTTTATGCAAAAATCTGTACATTGATATTTATATCAGCTGCATTCATACATAATTTCTTTCAATGACATTCAACCCAAATGCTCTCTAGTCAGCTGATGAGAAATGAAGCTGTGATACAGTCACAAAACAGAACAACTCTCATCAAGAAAGCGTGCAAAGCCTATTGACACATCCAAAACGGAGCCTGACCCAAAAGCCTGAATACTATGTCAGCCTTCTTACCACACCCTGAGAAAGGCAAAAGTACAGGGGAAGAATGCAGATCTGTGGTTGCCAAAGGTGAGTGTTGGAGGTGAGCTGCCTACTAAAAGGGAGCTGTTCTGGACAGGATGGAAATTCTATAGCCTAATAGAATTGATGGTTACATGAAACCTTACTGTTAGTCAGAACTCATAACATTGAGAATTTGGGGAAATAGGAAGATACCTCTTTATGTAAAGTGCTTGTTACACAAAACTGAGCACTGAAGTTCCATCTGCACAATCCACCTCAAAAACACCAAGTGTAGTGGCACACATATGTAACCCTAGTGCTGGACAACCAGAGAGAGGCAGAGTACCCTAGGGCTCACTTGTTAGTCAGCCTGACTTGCTATGTGAGTTCCATGATGGTGAGAGATACTGTCTCAAATGCAAGGTAGATGGCATCTAAGGAAGAAACGCAAGGTCAACTCTGGTATCCACAGACACATGCACATGTGCATATACAGCTGCGTACACACAAACACTCACACATACAAATGAAATTTTATAGAATATAAATTGTTTTTTATTGTGTCTATATTTAGTTTTAAAATAGGACTAATAGACATAGATAATAATGTCTAGAATTTGGTTTTCAGATATGAAATCATAATTCCACATCTAATTGTTTTATTTATAGAAGAAAAATATAAAATAATTTTATTGGAAAATATTTTAATACATTTAAAATGAGTTAGCTTATTTGTTTGTGGTCTATTAGGCAGATAGGGAGTGTCAAGAATACTAATTTCCCCTGTTTAAAGGACATGGATGTATGAATTAAACCCAAAACATTCACTCCCCATTCAGTGTTTATATTCCTACAAACTGAAATCTACTTGATTTTACAAGGACACATATTTATAATGTTTGCCTTAGTATTGCTAGCAACTGAGAGAAACTGGAAAATTCTTTTATACATAAGATGATGCTTACATAATTTCTGCAGATTATAATATCTATATATACTTTTGTATTATTGTACAGTACAGTGGTCTCAAATTTCATCTCTTAAATGATAACTGTAGAGCATATTGACACAAAAATGAAAATTGCCATTTGTATTATGGTCAGTTTTGTGACCCTGGGCATATTATTCATTCTGTGTCTTTTTGTCTATGCAATAGCTACCGGATATTCTCCAGTGTTTTCTTGTATAGACCAAAATGATATGTTATGTGCTGAGGTTTTTCACCTAACTTGAAATACTTGTTAATCTTTCACAGAAGATTAGCTTTTACTGTTATGTTTGATGCTATAATTATTTTATTTATTGATTTATAATTATATCTATGGTATCAGACATGAACAAAGATACTGTTCAGTATAATCTTACCAGTATAGAAAGCCATGCACACAACCCTGGGGATTTTATTTTTATTTTGTGAGACAGGCTCTCATTATGTAGCCTGTGCTAACTCCATAGTCACTGTGTAGGCAGCTGGGTTTTCTTGCCTCAGCCTTCAAAGTACTAAAGTACAGGGATACAGCACCATACATGACTTTCTCACAGGATCTTGAACAACTTGGGATCTGAAACACCTTGGACCAGCACCTTGGATCCCACTCCCTCCAGAGGAACACCTGACCCAGTCTTCACGTTGGGGTGAGGAAAGCAGATCTGCCAGGAGTGGATGCTGAACTAAGCCACATTGGGACCTTGGAACCTCCTGCCCTTGCTGCGGAGGAGATAAAGTGATGTGAAGAAGAGGGAGTGAATGGAAGGAGCAGAAGGAGAAGAGAGTTTGAACAAGGATATACACGGCTAAAATATATGACTTTATTCATAATAAAAAAAAGCAAAAAAAAAAAAAAAGAAATTTACTTTAAGACAATGTTTCAAGGGGCTTAGGGAGATGGTTCAGTCAGAAAAGCACCAGGCATACAATCATGAGAAACTCAGTTTAATTTCTAAATACTGAAGGAAAAAGCAGGGAATAAATAGTCTATAACCTGGTGCTGTGGAGAAAGACACAGATTCATTAACCAGCTGGTGTAGCTGAACTTATAGGATGTATGTATGTATGTGCTCAGTGATATGTATACACAGTCACATGAACAGTTATACACACCCCCACATACATACACACACTTACACAGAAAAATGAATAATTATGATTAGACATGGGTACTTGATGTTCATTTTAGTTTTATTTATCTAAATACTCTCTCCCTTCCTTTCTTCCTTCCTTTACTCCTTCTAGCCCCTCTTCCCTCTCCCCTCCTCCACTTCTTGCTCTTCCCTCCTCTTATTTAAAAAAAAAAAGTGGCCTCCAGATCAGGGTCTCAAGCACAGTAGACAATCGGATACTAAGTTACAACCTCAGGGTTTTAATTTTTAAATAAGATATTTAAATTACCGACTTTTGCTTTTGGACTGCTTTCTTTATCTAAAACAATAAGCTAAAAACATAGGGTTTGGTTTCATAAGACAGTAGATTTAGTTTATTGTTTATTCCCCTCATTGTAGGGTATTTTTTAATTGTATTTTCTCTACAGAATGTTTTCTTAGCTCTTAGGTGCCTCAGTCTGAGGTGGCCATCTCCGAACACCTCCCTGTGTGTGCAAATGGACATGCTGCCGAGATGAGATAGTTCATCCACCATTCCACCACTGCTTATTCTCTTTAACTAATGGCTGAATGAGTCATGCCCACCTAAGCTACACTCATCACTCCTCTGCCATTTGAGAGTAATTCTCAGAATGTGCTTTTTAAAAGGCTGCTGGATAACTGGGGGGAAAATAAAAAGGCCTCCCTTTTATTCTTTATCTGTATAATATGATTTCATTTATTGTATGCAATAATAAATCCTGAATACACAGACATGAATATCAAAAGCAATCATTTGAAACAATGACCCAGGACACTAGTGTATCTAGTGTACAGTTAATCCAAAGTATTTTCATAGGTGCTACAATTATTTTTCTTTTTTCTTGTTTAAAAGTTTTTTTCAAACAATATAATTTAATCACATTTCCCCAACCCCAACTCCTATGAGATCCTTCTTACCTCCCCATCTGCCTAACTTCATGTTCTATCTATCTTCTATCATCTATCTATCTATCTATCTCTCCATCTATCATCTATATATCTATCCACCTACCTATATTTAGCTACCTGCCTCTAGCTATCTAGCCCTTTCTAGTTCAAAAAAAAAAAAACAAAAACAAAAACAAAAACTAACAAACATACATTAAAGAACAAGAAAAAGGAAGGAAAGAAGGAAGTTTAAAAAAATAACACAAATTAAAAAAGAATAGCTCAAGAGTAGATGCCTGCTGCATTTTATTGGTTTTCATTTCCTTTTTATAGCAAAATAAAATACATGGGAATAGCATGGAAATTTTTAGTTTTTAGTTAGTTTCATACATACTCCACATTTGCATTATGTGTCTAAAGCATGAACTACTACAACATCTAATCACTACTAAAACTATATTGTGTGATCCTGTAGAACATTACATACCATTTAGTGCTTCCATGAAGCAAAGATTTGCTCACAGAAAAGCATATTAAATAGATGGCCAGTTACTCATGACAACGACCTAATGAAACTTCAGAGGAATTTCTCATGAGGAGCACTGCAGTGTATAATTATGCTTGCCTTGGCAAGAAACCACGTAAGAACTCCCAGGTTTGAAGTGCAGAGGATATGGACTTTAAGCTCAGAATTCCAAGCCATTGAAAACTAGTTCTTTTTACACACACACACACACACACACACACACACACACACACACATACACACACACACACACACACACACACATCATTCTGAATACATTTCAGCTCAGATTTTTTCTTGATTTTTGTCATACTATAACCTGCTACCAAAACAATGGAAAGGTCAGTGAACAGGCCTCGCAAGCCGCTGGGAGTTTTCTCAGAATCTGTATCATTCCCTTTTGCAGTTACCATAATACTAAGCATGGAGTTTTCCTTCTGTAAAGGTACAGACTCTTTATGACATATGGAGATTTCTAGAACCATTGCTTCTGCTCACCACTTTTCATTGAGCTGATGATTGTGTTCATCCGGGTGTGCATTTACATGAACAGTTCCACAAAGATATAGACTCTTTGTGACATATAGAGATTTCTGGAACCATTGCTACTGCTCACCACTTTTCATTGAGCTGATGATTTTGTTAATCAGGGTGTGCATTTACATGAACAGTTCCATTGATAGGCATGGGTATGAGAAAGCCACTTATCACAGCTATACAAGGGAGTCTACCTGCAAACTATTCCTGTCACCACTCTCTCTTTCTTGTTGGCAAGAGCAAATTTTTATCCTCTGATTGATCAATGTCTTATCACCTGAAAAAAAAATATATTTATATCTGGCTTTATTTATGTTATCTTTCTTTGGATATCCATTATACAGATAGCCATTATACAACAACATATTTACAATCTAGTGAATCCATAAATCCTGCCTTAGGGTAGACAACCTCCTCCCTCCTACACCCCCCCATATCTACAAAACAAATGTGTGTGTGTGTGTGTGTGTGTGTGTGTGTGTGTGTAGATAGTCATGCCTCATACAACAGGTCCTTATATTTTCTAGATAGGAGTGTGTACTACTTTACAATGCATTCTGACAACCTCCAAATCACTGTGGCTCCTGTCATTCATTTCTCTTAGTACACTTTGGTGTCTAGGTTATATAAGCTGGTCTTCTCGCCATGCTTTCCTATCCTGGGGTCTAGGCTAAAACAGGCTTCTCTCAGAAGAAGGAAAGAGGGAAGCTAATCCGAAGACCAGGTAAATTTCTAATCAATTAAGTGTCTATTCCCAGACTAATAGTCAAGTCCAAACTAAGTGAAGCAGAAAGATATTCTGCCAGAAGAAGAAGTTAATGGTCTAGAATGACACTTTCTTCCTCCACATCTGTAGGATTCTTTCTTTGGTACTTCTAGTTTCAAATGAACTTCTAGTTTGTGGTACAAATTTCAGTTTTACCTTGTATCTGTCTTTTTTACCCATATTGAACATTCAAGTATTTATATGGAAGAAAACTTTCTTAAGGTATATCCTAAGACATGAAAATTTGATAATATTGTCAATAGAGATACAGAAAAACTTAAAATGGCTGGCTGTTTATGCCCTCCCAGCACTGGGGTTGTAGACACACATGATAGCACCTGCCTTTTATGTGCCAGTGATTTGAACTCAGCCTTCATGCATGTGGTACAAGCATGTTATTAATTGTATCATCTTTGCTTTCTCTTCTTCCCACAGGTAAAGGTCAATAAAAGGTATACACTGTATATCATGGTGGTCACAAAGTGACATTAATGATGAAATTTTATGTCCTGATTGTTCCCACTTGAAGTACTGTATATTTAGCTTAGTTAAATTTCCTAAAACATGTGAGAAAAGATTCATGAACTGTCTAAACATTTCTCTTATTGGATCTTCAACTTCTGAGTAAAAGAGCTTCAATATGTAGTTCTCTGTCATCATTTGTATAACTGAGTAAGAAACTTCAGACCCTGAGCATTTTCAGATGATAACTTTATTTCTGTATAGTTTTATTCCATGTTTTTTGACCCACTACATATTAAAGTTCTGTGCAGCTTAACTTGTACTCACTCCATCAGGCTAGTGGAGTAATTAAAGGCAATTGTTTCTCTAGCTTTTGATCTGTTTGGTTAATTTTAAGTATTTGTTTTTATCTATATGTTTGAGTGTTTTTTCTACATGTATGTATGTATACCACATGTGTGTCTGGTACCCCAAAACTGAAAAATACTGTACCTTATCTTGAGAAACTCTCTGGAGTTAGAGACAAGCTATGAGTTGCCAAGTGAGTACTGAAAACCAAAGGTCTATTTGTTTTACTTTTATTTATTGTTTTAAATAAAAGTGGTTACCCACTCAGTTTGGGAGTACTCATTCCATTTAAAAGGGGTTTCTTCATCTGGCATTAATCAAGAACAAAACCTGGAGTGAGGAAGGATTTCCCTCAGCATGGATTTGATTGGGATGTATATGGTAGAAATTCCCAACATTTTCCCATAATTCTCTTTGATAGTTGGCTATTATTATATTAAGACCTTCTTTATTTTTCCTAAAATAGGAAGCAAAAGATAGTAAATCTATAAACTGTTGCATCATCATTTCCTCGAAGAAAACACAGATCCTTGATTCTTGAATTCCCAAGGGAAATTAATAGCATTTTTAAGTTTCTGGAAACACCCGAGGCTAATAACACTGCCAATTCTGCTGGAAATGAGGAAGAAACAGAATAAATTTGGGAGAAAGGGAGGTGTGGTATCTGACAGACCTACTTCCCTGGGAATGAGACAGTACAAACTTTAAGATAGCTCGTAAAGGAAAGACACCTGGGTGTGCAAAACCCATCGCCCCTGAACTGACAGGGCTACAGAGAGCTGCAGGTGGGCCAAGAAAAATTGGAACCTTGAACTGAATGTATGAGAGCTACAAGCAAGATTTCTGTGTTTTACTTGGCAGAGAAAAATAAACAGAGCACATTCAAAGGGATCATAAAGATCCCAAGCAAATAGCACACAGTGGCAAATTATCTTGGAAGATTTTTTTTTCCCCTGGGAAATTTTGTTCACTCTGAACTTATCAGTTAATGGGTTTAATGAGGAAGCATAAGCAGAACCTTCTAAAAAGTCATCTTAAAAAATGAGACATTTTAAAATAGTAATGATCTTAGTTATGCATGAATTGAATAATATCTGGTTATAGAGGGAAAAGAGGGAGGAAGGGAAAACAGACAGAGACACCAAGAAAAGAGGATTGTTGGAAAGAGGAGAGTCAGAAAAGAGAAGGGGGAAAACAGGGTAAGAAAAGGGAAGGCCTGAGAGGGGATAGAAGGTCTCATTTCACAGTCTTGTCTTCTCTTAAGGTTTACTGTATTTCTCCTAGCTCTGTTGCTGTCTCTGTCTCTATGTATCCTTGTGTATCTTTGTCTGTCTCTGTCTCTCTGTTTCTGTTCCTGCCTCTCTCTTCTCTCCTTCCATCTTCTCCCTTCCCTTCACCTCATCACATTCCTCTCCAGATACTAGAAGTGAATATCCTGTGTGTGCTACTTTGAATACCCACCTTCACTATGTATATACACAACATTTTATATTCATAAACGTTTTTTTGAGTCAAGTATGGTGGTAGACACTTACAATACCAGAACTGAGGTAAAGGCAAAAAGATCAGGATTTCAAAGCTATTCTAGGCTACATGGCAAATTTGAGGCCATCCTGAGTTACATAAGGCCTAATTTTAAGCACCCCTAAGCCCCCAAAATATACATTTTTAAAATAATTTACAATAGACCTTTCTGCATTTTGGTGTACCTGTTGTATTTTATCAATAATAATAATAATAATTAGCCTCCTTGAGTTTCACAGGTACCAGACACTGTTCTAAATGTTTTGTGACTATCCCAAGGAACTCTCATACTGAACTCTGATGAGCAAGTTTCCACAAATGAATCATTCACTTCATAAAATGCAATGAATATTCAGACTTCCTTAGCTTTGAAAGAACCCATGTCTCTTCCTCATAAATAATGGTATTTCACCATATGAAAACCTCCCTACAACTAAGGGGCAAATCAATGGCATAGAGATAAAATATGTCTGAATATTGTAATTGCACTGTAAGTTACAGTTCATCAAACATGTTCTTGGAACATGAAAGGTTTACAAGTTTACATAACTTTCTGAAGAAACACACAAATTGAACGCACAAACAATCAATGACACAGCCTGATATTAAAGCTATTGGCCCTGGCTGCACACTAAATGTTAACAAAGGCTCCTCTGCTCTCATCAGAGGGCCAGAGTAAGGGAACAAATGTCATTCTCCAACTACAAGTTACTACATTCAAAGTACTTGGGAATTTTTGCATGCTCACTCTCTTTGCTTGTTTGTTTTTAAGAGTAGAAGGCTTTTGAAGCTTCCTCTATGTGACTGCCTGCTACATCTGGCTGAGGACCAGAGGTACATGGCCTCTTGGCAGTGAAGACTCAGTGAGTAGGTTAAATAGGTTTCTAGGATATACCTGGAATCCCTGCCATGAGTCTACTATCATGTGGTCAGGAACACAGGTCATTTCCATTGAAGAAAGAATTCTGATAGGGAAAAGAAATAAGAACAGAGAAGATGTGGTCTTCATACAACCCAGCAAGTAAGAGAGCACAGAATCTGTACATCTCAGCCTTATTCCTCAAATTAATAAGACACAAAGCTCAAGGACTTGGTACAGAAAAAAAGTGAAAATGTTTATAAACACTCGTCTCTGTCAATTTGCAGATTCGAATGAAAAATTTTAGCTCACAAAACCCAATGTTGTAAAACTTATTACAAATAAAGTTATGTAGCATAGAATAAGCAGTAGAAATTTTGAAGACAGACAATACTGTAATAGATATAAAAGCACAGAGTGATGCTACATAACCATTGGAGAATATCATGGAAACAAGGGAGTTAGATGCAGACGCCTGTGGTTATTGCCACATTAATTTGAGAGGTTTGCAAACAAAATACTCTAATTACTTTTCTTAAGTTTATGTAAATGAGTGTTTGTCTACACATGTATACATGTCTTGGTGCATGCATCATTTTATAAAAGACAAAAAGTAGTGTAGGATGCCCTGGATAAGGAGTTACAGATTATTGTGAGCCTCCATGAGGGAGTTGGATACTTTACATGGGTCCTCTGCAAGAACAGCAAATGCCTCAACTGTTGAGACACTTATTTAGCACAAGTCACAAATTCTTACCTGGTCAATTTGTTTCAAAATATGTTTAAAACTTTTCATTTAATTTCATTGGTTTTTGTTTTTATCTACAAGGTAAAACAGGATCTATTTGAAGCTATTTAGTTTTTCTTTCTTTCTTTCTTGTTTTTCCCTTTTTTCTGGGTGCACCGTTCTGGAGGTACTGCAATATCAAGTCAATGTGTGGAGTGGACGAAGCAAGCTCCTATTCCAACTCCTAATTCCAAAAATCCATTTGATATATTGTCCTCAGATAGAGGATGTATCAAATATTAAACTGATAAGAACAGATACTACACTTGATCTTAGCCAAAAGGCCGAGAAACGATGCTATTTAGTTTTTAAAGATATGTATTCTCACCAGAATTATCTTAAAGCAGTCTTTACATTGTATATTTTTCCTCTCACTTATCAGTGATGTTGGATTTTGCAAGTTCCTTACACAGTTGGAAGTTTAACTTTTTAACTGCAAAATATGTAAATTTATGATAATAGGATATGAGTTACACTCTCCCTGAAAATATATTGAAATAATCCAATGACTCAGAAGAGAAAGTATTTTAGTTTAATTTCAGAAATCTCCAGCATGTATTTGTGCGTACTGTTCTGTGACCTTTCACAGGGCCCTAACTGGTATGGTATATTGGTCATTTTGAGAAGTGATTTCCAAGATTGTTTCAGTCATTATGTTTCTCCCAGTTATGAAAAGCACAGAATTTTCAAAACAGGCAACTCTAAGCAAGCTTATTATATAGCTTTGGCTCATTCACACTTAATGGTCTGAATTTCTTACATAGTCACACCTAATAGCAAGGAAGTTGTCTAGGCAGCATGGATATTGCAGCTAAAGTCAGGGGATTCCATCACTATTAAGGAATATGGGAAGAGGGGATTTGGACAAACTATTAGCCATCTTTGCTGCAACAAATCTTTGCTTTTTTAGTTGTTGGGAGTGATAAAAATATACTCATGGAGAATAGGACTGCTTTTATGGAATACATAGAAACCATCAGCACATACTGATAAGAAGTCACTGTTAGTCCTGTGTGTCATTATTAGTTAATATTCCCACCATCAGCCCTCTCCCAGAATCTGACACAACAGATTGCTTATCAGTTCAGCAGTTTCTATAGTGAAATGAAATAATCTCTCTTAAAGAAGACATCCCACTTCCACAAAATATTTTCCTTACTTCTAGCTCTTATATATCTACTTCTTTTATTTTGTCCCCATATCAGATCTTATATCTACAGAAAAAAATCATCACTGTCATAGAATAGTCCTTCACATACTTATGGGAAGGCCTTGCATTTTCAGGAATTTGCTTAGTCTCTAATCGTTCCTTATTTCTTCAATAACCTTTATGAACCCACATATTGGATAAACTCCTATTCCTCATTTAAATGCTATCAAGCATCACAGGCAAGATGGCTCATGATAGTTATCCTGTATTTGGAAAGCTGAAAAAACTGGATTTTTTTTTTAGTTCAAAGCCACTCTGAGTTGCATGATAAGTTTCAGAGCATCTGAACTACTATCTCAAAGAACAAAAAACACACAACCAATAAGACAGTATACCAGACCTCAAAGCCAATCAAGAGAGTGATTAGTCTTCCTCACAAACAATGTTGCCATCATTGCAATAGAGGACCCCTCTTTCCTGGCAAGTTGGCATTATAGCTTACAGAGCCTGGTACTAAATAAGACCACTGATGTCTTTTCTTCCCCAGAAGCCCGCATAGCACCTTTTAGTACTATGAAAACTAACCAGCCAAGAGAGAGTTTCTTGATCAATTTAAGGCTGATTTTCCTAAATCCAGAAGCCAAAATGAATGACATATTCAGAAATAGGGTCTTAGCCTCTAGTGTTAGTGGGCAAACAAGACCAAGGTCTGTATTATTTTTATGTTTTCTTGTATAATCCCTTTAATGAAGGTAATCCATGTCTGACATGAGATTTTCATTTAATAACATGTCTGCTGTCCTGTACACCGATGAGAAGTACTTATGTTCAAACTCAACTTAGTTGTAGAAAACTATTATTTTAGTTAGCTTAAAAACCATTAACATTTCACAAGTTTCTTCATACATCCTTAATTTTGTTAAACTCACCTTCCTCCATCTCCTGTGTCCATTTCCATATAAATATTTAGTTGACAGTACCCCTTTCTTTCATATTACATATCGTACTATTACCCCTTCCTACAAGTTTTACTTTTTTTGCAAGATCATGTACGTTTCATTCTGGTTGAGCCTTCCCTTCCCTGCTCCTTACTTCTCATTTCTCAACACTCCTCCGTCCTCTAGAACCCCAGAGTTGCCCTTCTTAATTTTCAATGCACCTATATTCTAAAACGTCTGCTCCCTAAATTCATCTTTTTTCTTCTAATGGCTTGTTTCTAGTTTCCCGGATTCCACATACACTTTGGGTTAAAACCCTTTGAAGCTAGAATCCACATACAAAAGAGAACATATAGTTTTCAATTTAAGGGACTTGGGCCACCTTACTCTGTACTTATTTTTTTCCATTTCTATACCTTTTCCTGAAAAGTCAATGACTTTAGATTTCTTTATAGTTGAATACTATTTCACGGTCTATGTGGATTTAAGGTCTGATTCATGAGGGAATTCATGCCTAATACTGTAAGCATGGTGAAATCCCATGGTTAAAGAAGTCATTAGATCCAGGGTCATGTTGTCAAACTAATTTCTGAATATCTATGGCTATAGTAGTAGACCTTGCTGCTCCCAACCTTGGTTATAGATGCTTGCTATTGCAGTGGAAATCAGTTAATCTGGAGACTCACTAGTATTCACTGTCTAAGACAGAACAATTGTAAGTGTGGGAAATATTTTTCCTGAATATGTCTCAGAGAATAGAGTGGAAGATGAAGTGGAAAGAGTATAAGAGTCAGAGAATGAGAGAAGATCTATCAAATACTGTCTTCCAGACATGATATGGCTGTTGTATACATGAACTTGAGACAGCTATGCTAGCCTGTGCAAGTCAAGCCAGTTAAAATTTCTAGCACAGGATGGGAAGAGCTCCACAGGCCCCATCCCTACCTAACAAGCATTGGTAACTGATGCTGAGGAAGAGAGAATCATTTCTCTTTATGAAAAGATTATTAGTAAGTTAGCCATGCCCCATGAATGATTCCACACCCATGCACATGTAAGAAGCACTAACTAGACTCAGTGTTTTCTGTTTTCTAAAGTCATTTTAAAGGGAAGACATGAAATTGAGAAGGAGATGTAATGGGGATCATAGAAAGGGTAGAAGTGGGAGACTGAGGAGTGGATATGACACACACGATTAATCTGATCATATGTGAACTCATGGGGTAGAACAGACCATGTTGACACCGGAGCTATGCTATGATACATGTTAACAGTGCCCTACTAACCATTACTGACCTCATGAGCATAAAGTGTGCTAACAATGCACCCTACCCTACACATCAACTTGTATTCATTAAAAAAAAAAAGATGTTTTCTCCATAACCAAGTGTCTCTTCTGGCTATCTCGCAGGAAGTTTTATTCTTCATGTGCTAAGACAGATTGAGAAACTGTCTGAGGGAAGAGAGGTAAACAGTTGGTGGGAAGACAAGATACAGCAGTAAGAGCGAGGTACAAATGAGAACAAGGCAAAAAGACATGTGTTTAGGAAAAAGCAAGTAAGGAGTAAATTGGAAGAGCTGAAGACAGAAAAGAAAAGGTGGAAATGATGTAATTATATTTTTAACTTAAACTTAAAAACATTAAAATATGTGGGCAAGGGACTGGAGAGAAGCTGTGGTCTAATCCTTGAATAATCATGTAACTTATTACAATTGCAAAGAACAGTAGGAATCATCCTCATCTGGTTCATAGAAGTTGCAAGATTAATTTTTGTGAAGTACTTCTTGCTCACAGGGACACCCACTGAGGCCTGGACCTGCTGTTTAAGACATTATCTGTACACAGACCCAGCCTGGCCTAACCATCAGTACTTCTTCCATCAGGAAAGCACAGCTGGAGTTGCAAGCTGGCTGATCTTTGTGCACTGATATTCAGTGCATGTCCCCTGTGCACTAACTGTATGATGACAGTTTATGAAGCACTTTCTCAATGACAGAGAATGCTGGATAAATAAAGTACACTTTATGAAAAATGCATATATTTGAAAATAAACGCCTTTTATATTCCGCCTGTGTGTGAGACCAGTGAATACGATTTTTTAGACATTGTAGCAAAGTGCTGAATGAATTCTATGCATTGTTACCAAGATTCTAACATGAGGATATCCATGGGTAATTTAAATGAGATATGCATTTTCTAAGATAATCTTTCCAGTGATAAATTCTTCCTCAAAGACACCTTAGATTCTGAGATAAGTAAGCAAAAAGCAACTGCCCATTCTCTGAATACACAAGCAGAAATAACTGTCTAATTTGGTCTAGTATAGAAGTTGTGAATCACCTGCACAGATGCTACCTTTTCCAAAGGGCTTTCTACTCGAGGAATGTTGATCATTGGCATCCGGGTCACATTGTCTCTGTGCATGTGTCCATTTTCTGGCTGTCTTCCTTTGAAATTATTTACCACACATACAACCTAAAATTTCAGAAAACAATTGCAGTTAAGAAAGTCATGCACCCTACAACCGTTAATCTGCTGAGGAGTTCAGTAATGCTCCTATAACAACCAAGTTTTAAAATTACCTAAATGATATTTGAATAAAACTTTACACCCAGATTTACCTTGAAGAAATATGAATAGTTATTCCTTTAAAGATAGGTTCAAGAAGATTCACCAATGAATATGAATCATAATGAATAATGACAATCCTGGCATTTCAAAATGCTCATTAATGTATAGACACTTCAATCCAATCCAAAATTAACACCATAACCTTATAAAAATTCACAGCAAGCTAACCTCTCCCTAATGTGACTAACCTGCAACTTAATTTTCATGCTCACTATTTCTCATTGTTTCAGGAATATTGCATTCACACTAAACCTTACAGGTGGCACTCTCTAATAATATTTCTTTAATTATATTGGTTTATTATCTATTGTGTCTCATATGTATGTAAGATTTGAACAATAGCTTACCAGAGCTACAACTGAAATAGAAGACCTTTCACATAAAGAAAATTCACTGTAATTTTAACTGATTATATCCTAGAGGGGAAAAAATGGGAACTGAACCTTGCATGAAAATTAAGTTCCTGTAATGTTAAAAATAAACATTCCTAATGCAACTTCCAAAGTTTCTGATTTAGTAGATGAATAATATGGTATGGAAGACAGAACTTTTAAATGCATTCCTGAAATTTCTGATTTAGGTGAATCACATTTAAGAAATAATGATTTAAGCAACACAGGAAAATTATTCCTTATGGTGAATTTAAATTAACTGCTGGATAACATATTATTTTCTTTCCCTGGGCTTTATATTCTAGAATAAATATAATTTAATATGTAGTTTCAGTGTGTTTATTTTTCCCCATATTCACACAGAACTCTGAGTCTGTCTGTCAGAGCACCAGTCTTAGTATAAAATTTCATCCTGAATAAGGAAGTACATATCTCTTCTAAGACTCTATGCTGCCCAAATTAGGAACCCTATCTCAAGTTTGCTGCCTCTGTACCACACTGTCACAGAATGACACCATTCATGAATAAGCATACTAATGAATGAACATACATTCTGACTATAAATTGTCACATTTTATAGTGTATGTCTATAATTAAAAGTTAATTTTCTTTCAAACAATGTAGTTTTATATCAATGGCTTCCATTCATGTAAGTCTGTATTTTCTAAAATGTTTATACCAATTAACCACCATCACACATATTTTTGGTTTCTTTATGTTGTATTAATAATATTTTTTATTTGGTCACATTTTGCATTATGGACCTTGTGAAGCCAAACAGCACTGACTCCTATTTTGAGGTTCTTTTATATACTATATTTATGTACAAAGATCATATTCAAGTTCCTTAATATAACTAGGTCTTAGTTTTTAATCTGCGCAATGATTGTTACTCTTATATAAGATAACATGACAAGCTATTATTGAGATCAGCAAAGCTGAACACTTCTGCCTAATAGTTCTGTGTATTGTGTTTGGAAGAGGTTTTTTAAGTCATCCATTTTTAAAACAATAATAATCAATCAAATCCTGTGCTGGGATTATGTTCTGTTCCATTGCAAATAATTGTCATGTCTACTGGATTAATAAAAAATGGCAGTTAGCTGAAGGCAAACAGGAAGTGTGGGTGGGAATACCAAGCTAAGAAAACACTGGGAACAGGAAAAACAGAGCAGAGATGCCCTAGAGAGCTGGATGAATGACCAGCAGAAGCAGAGGAAAGCAGCTGAAATGCTGCTTTAAGAAAAGGTACTGAGTTGCATGGCTGAATAAGGATAAGAATCATGGGTTAATTTAAGGGTAAAGAGTCAGCAAGTTACATGCCTGGACCCTAGACCAATCAGGATAAAAGTAATGTAAGTGTCTGTATGTCTCTGTGGGACTGCGGGTCTGTGAGTCTGCAGGCCAGAACCTCAGGGCTAAGTTGGAAAATCCGGGCCAGAAACTTTATACAACAAACACCTACTGCTCATAAAGTAGCTGTTTTGTATTTTGATAAGCATGTGGATTCTACTCTTTACCTTTGAAAAAAAATATACAGGGATAAGAATAAATTTAGAATATAATCCAATTTCTTATAGGGTACTAAAAGAGCAGACTATTACACAGTAAACATTAAGAGGTGAGGAATGAGAAGTAGGGGAAAAGTGTTACTGCCTAGAAAAACCAGGACTTGTCTGAACCAAATCTTAGCTATGCAGTGGATTGAAATAGGGGCTTAAGGGGAAGGTATAATAAGCAGTACAAGGCTATGCTTACTAAACATGAAGACTTTCACTTAGTCTTTCAAAGCACCCAGGGTAGCAAATTAAACAGTTATTTGTCCATTCTGCTCACATACAAGACCCTATTCCAAATTTTTGAAAGGATAGGTGTGAACAAAATGAACAGAAATATTTCTCCACAAATACTTATTTGCAAGAGATGGGTGGTAAAACAAAAACATCAAATGTGGTATCCAGGGGTTGTAATGTGTTAGGGAGAAACAAAGAAAAAAAAAAAGAGACTTAGAAAAGGTGATGTTCTGAGCATGGCTTGGCGGAATAGTGTGATGTGAGTGACCTGTATAAGGTCACACACATAGCCCCTTCTCCCACTTGCAACTGAAACACACAAGAGAAAGGAAATTTCCACAGAACTAATGTTTAGGAAGTGCAGGCTTGTTTTTGATAAGGAAAGGAGACTGACTGTGATTCCAAAAGCTGGATTTATGTCTACAGCAAAAGAGGAGGGTACCTTTCACTAGGAAGTAAGCAATCAGTTCACTATGTACCTTGGAAGTGCAGTAGAATGTCTGAAGTTGAGGCATCAGAAAGGGTTTGTTTTGTCTTGTTACTGACAATGAGTTATTATGATATAGACAAAACCAGCAAGGTGGTGGTATAAGGAATGTCTGGATTAAAGGCTCAGCAAAGAACTGTAGCTGAACATGAGATAGGAAGCACCCAGTTCTGGTTAGAAGAACTGATGTAAGACACAGAGGAATAATTGGGTAGTGACAATGAACTTGAAGGAAATGAGTCACTGGTTGTGGGAGATGAACCGAGAGAATGAGTCAGAGGTAAATGCCAGGTACAGATAAAGGGGGATGGGAGGAGTGGTCTTTTTTACCAAAAAAGCAGCTTGGAGTGGACTGGTGTTAATTTTACTTTGGAGTCATTTTAGAATCCTGAAAACACTGAGAGACAATTGCAGAACATTTGCAAGCCAGAGTTGGAATCGCTGTGCAAAATAAATGCTCTGCTGAGTTATCCAAATGAGGAATCTGGGAGTCATCACAACGTGTTTCCTGTACCTCATCCACATCAGCTTGTGTTCCCTCAGGCTCTCTTTCTTCTCTTTTCCTTCCTAAGACTCTCTCTGTCTCA
This sequence comes from Sigmodon hispidus, assembly GCA_004025045.1. Lineage (NCBI taxonomy): Eukaryota > Metazoa > Chordata > Mammalia > Rodentia > Cricetidae > Sigmodon > Sigmodon hispidus. Next base: position 66,107 of record PVIH01003434.1, read on the forward strand.
ATCTCTACAGTCCATTCTACACTGTCTTATTTCCCTGGTTCTTCATAACATGTCTCCTCTATCTTCACCCGCAGTCTTTTTCTAGAGAATATTTTTAAAGCAAAAATCTCATATGGTAAAAGGTAATGAGTGTAAACAAACTAGCACTTTTGGTATTGTACTTCATTCATTCCTGTGGCCATTTACTATTTTGTTTAACTTTCTGTAAATTCAAGGAAGCACCTTTAGGGAGGCTGTGATTATCCTCATTTGAAGAGGGATACAGAACCACAGAAATGCTCAGTAAAGTACTCAGTGGGAAAATTGAGTACATGAAGAAACTTGAACTCAAACAAGCTTATTTACTTGAACTCATTTGAAAGCAGGGGTTACTAACTCACATTTTAAACAAAAGTTCACATTACTCTCCTGGCCACACAAAACCTCTTTATTACTACTATCACTCCAGATGGGAGACTAGTACCATTCCAAGGTGCTAAGCTTTCTATTGCATAAACTATTCTGGGCCTGTAGTATGGAAAGGGCTTCCTTTTTGCTATCATTATGCAGTCTTGTAGTGGGACTATGTTCTGGTATATTGTAAATATTTGTCCCTCCTACTGGTTTAATAAAACACTGATGGGCTAAAAGGTAGACAGGAACTGTGGGTGTGTCTACCAGACTAAAAAAACTGAAGAAGAGGAAGAGTCAGAAAAAGACACCAGCAAATGCAGAGAAAAAAAGAAAAGGCAGGAAGCTGCTTTAAAGAAAGATACCAAGCCACATAGCTAAACAAGATAAAAATCACAAATTAGTTCAAAAATTAAAAGTTAGTAAGTTGTATGACTAAGCCATAGGCCAATCAGCATAAAATTAATATAAGCCCCTCAGAGATAGGTCAAAAAGTCCAGGTCAAAAACTTTTACAAATGGTGCCCATCTTCCACATTATCTCTGTGTCCCATGCTGGCCTCCTTATAACCTTCCCAAGTTGATACAGCACTTCTTCCTGTCTGGTATGTCATGAAAATGAAATCAGTATCTTCAGTACCTATTAGTAGATTCTATTTAATATTCTACAAAGCTCCATGACTATTTTCCTAGTAAACTGTACTGTACTTAAATATCTTAGCTCTCTTTTTTTTTCAGATATTTATCCATATCACCAAGCATAGCACTTAGAGTAGGGACTTGGCAGCATTGTATTTTATGATTGCAGAGGGGGAAGAGGAGTTCAAGGTAATAGGCTAATCCCCCAAACAAACCTCTAACTCACATTGGAGACAGGCCACACTTACATGAGCTTCCCTGACTCACCATTTGTTACCTATAGGCACTCATACTCATAAATGATCATTAGTGAGGACATAATTCATATTTAGCTGCATGGCTGAAGTGCTGTTTTAGTAGGACCTTTTCCTGGAGTCACTTTTCTCATGTGTCACATTTAACGTAAAATTTTAGAATGTGTGTAATATCTATTCTTGTATTGAATGTGCATAATAAAGTTGCTTGAGCTCAGGAAAGATCCACAGGACAGCTCTTCATCTATTAAGTTCTTAGATAAGGACTTGTCTGAGAAGATATTGGTTTTCAAGGATCTGGTCAAGGCACTAAGATCCTCTCTGGATGTGCAGGAAGATGGAGATGGCCATAAAAAGAACAGCAGGAGGTTGATGAGACATGAGGGAAGATAATCTATGCCTAGGGAGCTGAAGTCAGTAACATCATAATTTCCATCACATTTTTCCTCTATTTTAAAAGCTAACCAGTTTCAAGTGTGTTGACCTAAAGCAGGGAAAGTTTTTAATCCACGCTTGGCTCTGAGTTTCATGAGGCATCAAGAGAATTCAAGAGATAGGCATGTTAAATGGTAACTTTAGCTCAAGTCTGTTGCTGTATTTGAATGGTAAAATTTAGCCAAATGTGCTTGCAAGACCCAATAGTAAAAGATCTGTGTCTAACCTAGGAATGCAACTGTAACCTAGCAACTGGAGCTCAGCTATTCCCATCAGCCCAATCTCTAGCTAGTCAGAGGCCATGAGCTGCCAGAATGCTAGCATAAAAGGCAAACGCTGACTGGAGGCCATCATGTCACTTAGTAGTTCATCTCTTCCTCTTCTCTGACTGTATCTGAAAACTAAATCTATTGATAGGGAGGGACATTCTAAACTGACTATTCAACTCATCACATATTTTAAAAGAACTTTCCATCCAGCATCTTCCAGTGACCTTGAGACTCACAGTGAGTGGCATTACAAGAACAAAAAAGAGAAATGAAATTGAGGATGTGGAGAAGACATGAGGTCATGCCCTTAAATTTCCTACAGGGAGTTTTAAAGGAAACATTTGATTTCAGATTCCAGGAACATAAATTGTACTCAAAGATATAAATGAAAAATACACACATTTTTTTTCTACTGACTATTAGCTAGAAAAAGGAGGCTGAACTAGGAAGAAGTAAGTATAGGGAAAACAAATCAAACCGGAAATTAAGTGTTTCTTAAACTATAATGTGTTCCTGTAAAAAGCCTTTTGATTTATAAACTGCACACTTGGTCATCTAGGGAAGATGTTATAAACCCCCACAAGTAACAGACTGATAATTTTCAACTCAAGGTGAAATCTTCTATTGAACAAAATTATAGATATAATGCAAGTATATTTTTCCAGCAGCCATACAGGTAGCATTCCATTAAAGGCTTTGTATGTTCTTGCTTTTCACTGTGTGGAAGGCATGGCTAGGGATGATTCCCATCATACTCTCTGTCTATCTCAGTCCTCAAGGTGTAGTGATGAAATATACAATCCTAAACTGTGGGCATAGATTGATGGCATGAGGCTTTTGGGTTCTAGAGGATGTTTTAATCCACTAGGAGCAAACTATCCGTAGGAACTTTGTATATATACCAACAATCCAGGCTACAAAACTAAGGATAGACAGATGAGATGGCTTAGTGGATAAAGGTACTTGATGACCCAGGTTTAATCCTCAGCCCTCACATGATGGAAGGAGAGAACCAATTCAAATCTCACAAGTTGTCTTTTGAACCTACGCATGAATACCATGACACATGTGTCTCCTCCCATCGCCCATAAATAAACAAATATAAAATACTATTTGATGAGAACGGCTTTTAGCTCTGCTTCATTTTGCATAAATGTATTTTAAGTGTAGAATTTGTTTATTATTCTCCCCAAACCTAATCTTAAAAAGAATAAATGCAAGAAAGAAGAAATGAGTAATCAAACACTTATATATTATGACATAATATATAACAATGACTCATCACTGCATTTGCTTAGAGGTGATACTCATGTTTATTAAAATCAAATATATGTTTTAAAATTGTACTTACCAGAAATACTGCTATAGATATTCCAACTAGAAAGCCTGCTATCACATCCGACCAATGATTTCGATATTCTGCTACTCTGTTGAGTCCAGTAAGAAAAGCCAAACACATTAATCCTAAGCATAGTACGGGCTTAGCAAGTCTGGTGCCTTTGGCTTTGATAGTATTGGTAATGTACATCTGAAAGAGCAAACAAAATGAGAATTTTCACAAAAGTATTTTCTTGGGATATACATGAAATACATTTTGTATAAATTACAAAAAAATTATATTGGTCAACTATATATAACTATGTAGTCTAAATCATCAACTACATTTTATGAATCTTACAGTTTAAAAAGTTATTTGCTATTAAGCTACGTAGCCCAGACTGGCTTCCAGCTCCCCATATAGCTAGAGCTGACCTTGAATTCTGGGATTATAGTTGTGTGCCACCACACCAGAAATAAAGTTTTTGATGACAATTTCTTAAATGTGGAATTTAAGAGTGCTAATTATTTAACTTTACTTATCTGTCATGGTCATTTCTTACTAATGACCACTTTTAAAAAAACTGTGTGTTTGTCTGTGTCCACATGATTGCAGGTAGTGACCAGATGTAACAGATCCCCTGCAATTGGAGTTATAGGCAATTGTGAGCTGTGGAATATGGATGATAAGAACCAACCTAAGTCCTCTGCAAGAGCAATTTGTGTTTTTAACTGTGAAGCTATCTCTTCCATCCTATAGAAACCAATTCTTATGCAACGTCATCAGTCATTTAGGATCTTGAGTACAGTTATTCCAAGTACTCTCCTATCTTCCATTTCATAAACATTTTTAATACACTTTTGTTTCATCTGAATTTACATGTTAGGTCACTCTGAATATTACTGTGACAAGGAGTAAATTGATTATGTATTGGTGTTTTCATTTGTTTGTGATATGTGGATAGGATAAATATTTGGTCAAATCTAAATTTAAAATAGCTAGAAATATTAAATGGAGATTTCTACCAAACTGATGCAAGTGTGAAGAAGGTAGTTTAGATAGTGAATGGCTGGTTTTTATGTTATTATCGGAAAACATGAGATTAAACACCAATAAAGAACACACCATGACACCTGGTTGTGCTGAAGGAAATATATGCAGTTTCTGAGCCAGGATACTCAGGAATAACTTGGTTCTTCTCCCAAACTCTTTTATTGGATAGTTTTGTTAATCAGAAGTTAAATCACATATCATTCTATTAGCAAACCTGCTGGCACACAGTGGCAGTATTCAAGTCAACAATACAGAAATTGTGAAAGAGGCAGGTATGAAAATACACCTAGATTGTATGGGGTTATTATCAGTTAATATCTGGCACTGATAACACTCTCAGAAAAATTCTTATATACGAATATGATCTATACATTATATTCTATAATCTTGATCATTATCTTGAGTCAGATAAAAATACATTTGCTTATAAAAGTAGACTAAAAAAGATGTTTCTAAGCTTTTAGTTCATAATGCCCATTTTAGAATACTATGAAATTCAGTAATTATCCTTTTTTCTTTTTCTTTCAGGCCAATGTTTGCAGCCTGTTAGCTGCCAGAAGAAGCTATGCATACATAAACAGTTCAAACAATTCGAGTCTTCTCCACGGCCAAGTTTTACTCCTTTGTAATTTGTCTCAGGGGCTCAATATTCTGAATGAAATATAAAAAGACAGGAGAGGGATTATCTTAGTTGGCCAATGATATTTGGAGCAAAATCTGTACTTTAAACCAGTGTTTGGGGTCCTAATATTTTAGTTACAGAAAACAAAGACACGTAGAAAGAGTACAGTGTTGCTCTTGTGAGATAGAACATTAAAAATCTCAGTCCACAAGAATAATGAAGATATAAGCCTAGTGAGGCTTTGCAGTGATGTCACCAATAGGCCAATCCCTCTTCTGAAAATTGTGTGGAATTTGAGCTGCTCATGGAATTTTCTTTAACAAAGAGAAAGATGATTGATAATTCTCTACTTTTTAATTCTTCACATCTGCAAAACTTAAAAGATAACTTGCCCTTATTAGAATAAACATGAGTTAACTAAATGATATGAATCGTGCTAATATTTATTAGTTCTGCCATTTAGTAAGTGGTTTCTGTCCATGGCAATGTTTTGTTGTTGTTGTTTTGTTTTGTTTTAGAACAAATACAATTTTTTTTATTACTAACAAGATACTCATTTCCTATTCCATTCATCCCTTTTGAGTCCCAAATGTCAATTTGGCTTAGGATAGCAAAAGAGCCAAGGGCAATGATGGACCCATCCACCAAAAACAAAGCTAGTAGAGATGATATTTCCTTTTCTTCTCTTTTTTCTTTCTCTCTTTTCTTCTTTCTTTCTTTTTTTTCTTACCTCCCTTAATTAAGTTTTTTCTATTGAAGTAACAGCTTCCTTTCTTTCTTTTTTTTTTTTATAAAGTTTCATTTTTATCCATGTATCCCCTTGTTCAAAAAAGTTTATTTTAATTAAATCTTTGAAATAATCCTACAAATTCAACATCATTATCACCTTCATTTCATAAATGAGAAAAAGTGGATCAAGATAAAACTTATCGTAGACCACACAGCTTTAGTTTTGGCCTGGCACCATTTGCCAAGACAAATGGAGACGATGCACAAAGAACTTTAATTGCTTCCTCATCATAAGGGCATCAGTGGATCTTATTTGTGGTCCTTTTCTTTGGTGAGATCTTTTAGGGGAGAAAATAACCAAAAGACCTAAACAGAGTTTCAGAAAATGCAAGAGAGCTGAAAGTAAACATGAGAGAATGATATCATGATAGCATCCTAAAAGTAACAAAGTAGCCTGCTTCATCGTTAGGGATGAGGATATGAAGAAGGGCAAAGTTCCTACAGAATCTCTTTGGCTTTGGTAAATCCTTGTTATTGTTCCCTAAGGGCCATCTCAGATACAAGTTACCTCCAAACTTGGTCACTTCTGATGGGCCAGACAAAAATTATCTTGAGCTATAGCTGCTTCAAATTCAATATTGTCTCATTTCCAAATTACCCACTGACTCAATAAGGCTCACAGGGAGACTCAAACAGTCTAGCCAGTATGCAAACTCATGAAAATATGCCTTAGTTAGAAATAATTCAAGTTTAATTTATCTTCTATTAAATCCAAGTCTAATGTCCAAACAAAGCACGGAGTATGAGAGGTCACTGGCTTATATAGCTATGAGAATCACAAAAGTTACAAGAATTTTACAAGTCATAAACCTTACATTAAGGTTGATCATAGCAATGCTTTACAAAGTACACATATCATAGCAGTATAATCAGCATGAATATAACAAAAAACAAATTAGAGAATTTTTCATTTGAACATAGCAACTCTCTAGTAGTTTATGACAAAATTCTATTAAGCAATCAGTGTCATCCTTGCAGAGAGATAACTAATCTGCAAAAGAGGAAATCATAGCATAATGATCTGCCAAGGATGCTAGATATAGGGCAGGAAATGATTATTTATGCTTTCTTGGTTTCTAATTCACTTATGAAACTATCTAGGTTAACCAGATGTCAAAATGTAGCTAAAATAAACACAAACAGAAGGGGGTATGATTTGAGCAGGATGGTGTTCCCTCCATTCTCAAGGGTCTGGGGATGTTAACTAGCTTTACAACCAATTCATTTAACTGCATTGTTTATCCTTATTCACCCATCCCAACCAAGAAGACACAGAAGGCCACAGCTTATCATGATTCCTGTTAAGATCCCACTATACATTCTTTCATGTTTCTATTTACTGAAATATATATAATAATATATACATACAGGGGATTTGCTAAACTGGTTCTCTTTTACTAAAGGGTAGCTACAATGCCCTAATGCTGTGTAATGCGGGTTGTCTCACCTATAATAAAACCAGTCATTTAGCTACATTACAAAATATACTACTTATTAAAAAAAAAGTCCTGTTACAGCCAATGAATTTAAGTTGTTAAGCACCTACTATGTGTCAAAGTCTATATCAAATGTCTTCAAAGAGGAAACATCCAAGGCTTTATTTTAAAGGATCAGCACAGGTGACTAGGCCAGCAGAAACTGAATCTGTTCTGGGGAGCTAGTATTGTTACAGGTGATAACCTGAGTAATTCATCCATGTGCTCTCAAAGAATCTTGCTCATCTTCTCAGAACGCTTGCCATGGTGTCTGGTTCTTATTTGTCTTATTTGTTTCCCTAACCACAGAGGACACATAGAAGTGGAGCCTTACCCTTCACTGTAAACTCTGTGCTTGGCAGTTGGCCTGACCAAGAAAGAACAGGAAGTTCTTAATAAAACTAGATGTAATAAATAGAAGACTGAGTGAGAGATGGTGATAAGGGGGAGCACAGAGTACATGTGCTAATTGTCACTTTGTGGAATACTGTATATACTTCCATGCTTCACTCCACTATGATATTGTACTAGTATGGAACTTCTGTTCATTCACTGCTGTATCTGAAATACATAGATGGCTTTTTTCACAGTCAGCATTCAAAGCTTACTACATGAAGGAAGCATGAAAGGCATAATGAGGGAAAGGAAACTCCTGAACTCCCATTACCTGAAAGCACATCACTACTTGAAATTACCTTATATATGCATTTGTTTACTCACTTGCTGTATTTCTCTTTTTATTGGCTTGTGTTTCCAGAAGCAAGGTCTGCAGTAACAGTAAGAATATGAGCCCCCAAAACAACTACGAATCTTCAGTTCCTTGCTGTTTCTTGCAAGTTGGTTTCCAATCACATGAGTCTTTGAAAACAGATAATATTCCCTCATCGTAGCCAGAGAGAAAAACTTGGTGAAGTCATGAATAGAAGGGACATAGATATACACTGATAAATCTAAGGAAAGTGAGGGATTAATTTGCCACAAGAATGTCCTCAAGGTTGGCCACCAGATAAGTTTCCTTTAGCCCAAAAGACCCATATTTAACTACTGACCTATAAAATTCCAAACACTTGCATTGTTTCAAGTCACTATGTTTGTGGTATTTCCTATGTTCAATAGAAAACAACCATACTCAGTATCTGTTTAATGTACACATTAATTAATTCTAAAAATTAAGACAATATTTCATGGGTAGTGTAACCATAGTAATTAAAGCATCCACATTTGAGCCAGGAATAAAAAGGCAAGTCATGGTGGCTTGAACAAGAATGGTCCCACAGGCTCATATATTTGCATGCTTTGTACTCAGTGGAACTATTGGAAAAACAGTAGGAGATATGGTCTTGTTGGAGAAAGTGTGTCATTGAGGGTTGGTGATTGAGGTTTCAAAAAGCCAAGCCATTCCCAGTTCACTTTCTTGCCTCATGCTTATGGACCAAGATGTAAACTCTCAGCTACTGCTCCAGCATCATACCTGCCTGTCTGCTGCAATGCTCCCTGCCATAATGATCATGAACTCTAAACATGTACCTGTAAGTGACAAATAAACTGTTTTTCTCCAAGTTGCCTTGGTTATGGTATCTTATAACAGAGATAGAAAAGTAATAAGACACAAATCTAACCATGTCTATTTACCAAACACAAATAAAAACATATATATTGCCCAAAGTGTGCTAAGGATTAAATACAATATTTGGTCCGTAGTAAAGCCTAAATAACTGTAGAAGTTAAGTCAGAGGAAGAACAGGAAATATTATATATCAACACCTAGATTCTGAAACAGTGCCATTAATGGTGATTGTTAGGCTTAAGATAGAATTATGGTCAAATACTGTGTTCACGATTCTTTCATATTTTTATCATACTGTTTCAGCCTTTTCTCACATTTTTTAGACCCTGAAGGCATGTTCTACTTGCTATCTTGTAAATGATTATCATGTATTCTTTTTCCTTGACTTCCTCTTTGCAACTTTTGAAATAGCCTCAATTTCTTCCATTAAGATAGAAACAGCTCCAAGGTAAAATTGCAGAGAAACCTGGACATTTCAAAGCTTTGTAACATTTACAAGTCTTTTCCCAGAAAATACACAAACTAAGATAATCAGTGAACATGTAAACATGGGCTTAAAGACTCATGCTAAAGTAGATAATCTAAGGAGATACACTTGTATCCCTCATTTTGACCATCAGACAATTGAAAAACTATACTTCAAAGAATTTTTGAAAAATCACTAGGAATCCCATCCTACATAAAACAAAAGGCTAGAGCAGCTTTAGCAGAAGGAAGAATTTGCCTCTCAGAAAAAAAAAAAATCACACAGTTCTGAGAATTTGCCTCAAATTGTCCTATGTATCAGTCACTTCTGTGACTAATGTTGTGATGAACACCATGGCCAAGGTAATTTATAGAAGGGCTGGTTTATTTTGTTTATAGTTGCAGAGGGATGGGAGCCTGTCATGATGAGGAAGCATGGTAGCATTGAAGACAGGAACTTGATGCCCAGAGCTCACATCTTGAACGGCAAGCACACAAAAATGAGAGCACACTAGGAATGATGAGTCTTTTATTTCTCAGAGTCTACCTCCAGAGACACATCTTCCAACAAGACCATAGCTCCTAGACCTCCCAAATAGAACCATCAGCTGGAGACCAAGTATTCAAATTCCTGAGACATATCTCACCCTTTAAGCATCAGAGCATATGAATATCCACTGGCTTTTTATTTCTCCCTCTCTCTAAAATTATACACACTGCTACAGAAAATAAACAAATTCACTTTAAAATTTCTGGTTCTTAATTTTTTGATCAATAAATTTATTTTATGTAGAAATCTTTCAATGCATAACTCTACTTTTTATTTATAAATCTCCTCCCCAAAAGGGCAAGAAGTTGCAAGCTCAGCGTGGTGCATCCACTCCACACAATCTGATTTCCTTAACCCAATATCAAGACTGGGTAAGGCACTCCTCTACAAGGAATGAGCTCCATGATGCCAGCCCATGCACAGAAACACAGTTTGATTCCACCCCTCAAGGATCCACATACTGCTCATGCCAATTGACAGTTGCCTACCCTTGGAGGACCTAGCTCATTTTCCTGATGGTTCACTGAGGAATGGAATCCAATAAGGAACTCGTATGTACTAGAGCAAATGACTACTTCAACTATGGCTGCTGTAACAATGAAACCAAATCTTTTCTTCTATTTGATTTTAATTAAATTAAGTCTAATTGAATTCAACTGATCTCAAGACTATTGCTTGATTAGGTCATCAGGCAATTTTTAACTATGTTCAGAACTAATTGGGTTTCTAAACTTACATTTTACACTCTGGGTTCTATGAAATCTAAATGTGGATCAAATATTTCAGATGAGGACTCAGTATCTGAATTAAGATGTAAGATATGTTCTGGATTTAGAAAACTTTTAAAAAGGATTAAAAGATACATTTAATTAAATTTATATTGAAACAAGTTGAAAAATGATACTTTAGATATAGTGATAAATGTTTTTAAAAGTCACATTTTTGAATCTTTAAAAGTGATTATCAGAAAACTTAAAAGTCATAGTTCACTTTATATTTGTGTGGAGGTTTATATGTTTATGTACTGTATGTACATATTGGTTATGCCTTAGGTATCTTCCTCAACCTCTCTCCACCATAACTTTTCAGACATAGCTAAATTTAGAACTCACCTATTAGGCTAGACTGGCTAGCTAGCCAGCCCCAGGGTTCCTCCCTCCTCCATCCCAGCACTGGAATTACAGATGTGTAGAATTTTTTTCTAAGTGCTGGGACTTGAACTCTGATCCTGATACAACAAGCCCTCAACCTTTCACTTTACATTTCTATTAGACAATGCTGATCTGTCAAGATGCTATAAAGTAAGTGGGGAAATAAACTCTGAATTACCCTAGATTACATCTATTCATCGTTTACTGTTACTGTATGACTTTTATTTATTGCATTAACTGGTGCTAGCCCTTTACTAAATTTGAAGCCAGTCTTCATGCCACCTTTGCTTTGTCAGACAGCAATTATATGTATGTTATATAATTTTAGTATGTGAACTTTTCAAATAACACAACCTTTGCTAAAATGATACTGTGGAATTGTGTGAATACTCTTACACAGCCTATTTTTTCATATTTCAATTACCATAACACTTCTAACATTTTTACTTCATTAAAGCTAATGAACTATTTTATATTTTATGAGCTTAATAATCTAGGTAAAGCCAATCTGCCACCGATCAGCTCTTTAACCTTAGAACAAATTATATCTCTGAGCTTTGCTGTATCAGTGATAGGTGAAGACAGCAGTGCTGTTTGTAGGATTTAATAGTTACCACAGAAGTAGGAGTTTTATTACTATCATGGGCACATGAAAATTGTTACTTACTTGGATACTAAAATATAAGATTAAAATGATATAAAATTATACAAGAGAAATGATAAATTGAATTATCTAAATGGATAAAGCATGATGATCTATATTTCATCTCTGGAACCTACACAATAGAATGAGAGAAGCTCCTCTTGTAGTTCAGAGCACATGATTTTGTGCACACATATAAAATAAATAAGTACACAAAATTTTTAATTACCCAACTTACAGGCACAGGGAACAAAAGTTTTCATATTTGAGAAATCAGATGTTAGCATCCTTTATCCTTTAAAAGCTTCAATGAATATTTAACAAAGATTACATCATCCCAAATACAGGATTTTTCCTGCCATTCATGTCCTTGAATGGGTAACATTAGAGAGTCTCAAATGTGAAGTAAGTAACAAGCACCTCAGTGTTCAGGACCAGCTGGTACATGCAGTTTTCATTAGAATATTCTCAGTAACTCAGCTGCCCCTGGCACAATAGGTGATTGATGGCCTGGCTGTGAACAACAACCCCTTCATCATTGCCCTGGTCACCTTATCCCTGAAGTGCAGCAATGGCTGATTTCACATGGAGACCAATTCTCTCTTGTGTGACTCATAATAAATTTATTGTACACACAGTCCTTCATCCATCAGAAGGAACAACAAAAACGATTTTAAAATGGCACTGTCATCTCTGAAATGGGTACCACTTCTGCACCTCTTATGCACTTGTTTTCCATGCACCAAACAAAAAGGAAGGTAAATTTTGATATAATTACAGCTTACTACCTTATTTATGTTTCTCATAGAAGAAAAAAAAATGAACTGTGACTTTTGAGGCACTACCAGCAAACAGAATATATTTGATTGCTCATTTTCAAGAGTTGAAAGTATCTCACTAGGAAAAAAAAAAAGAGAGAATTAAACTTGCATACAAAATGGCCAATTTGAAAATTTTAAATCCTATGAAGAAATGCACAGTAGGGAAAATCTGAGGGATTTATTTTGGCTTAGCTTACAGGCAAACAAAGACAGTAAAACCCCAAAGAAGCTTGTTAAAAATGTCTATAAAAATTTAAGTTGAATGTTAAAGACAATGCTAGTAAATGTATATTTCAAGTGTCTCTAATCTACTCTCAAAGTTACACTTGCCATTATATCTTTAGGAGCTTGCTGTGTTAAGGAAAGAAATGCTAATTATTAGCAATTTGATCTATTTGTATATTTTTGATGTATATATCTATATGTAGTATATGAAAATGTGTGTGTGTGTGTGTGTGTGTGTGTGTGTGTGTACATGTGTTTGCAGGCACATATGCAAGTGGAGGCTAATGGTCAATATCAGATTCTTCCTTGATCATTCTCCATTCTGTTTTTGAGATATGGTCTCTCACTGAATCTGTAGCTCACTGACTGAATAGACTGTCTATCTCATGAACTCTAGGGATCTACTTGTGTCTGCCCAGTGCTGGGCTTATGCCTGTGTGGCATGCATTTTACCCACTGAATCATCTCTGTAGCTCTCAATAAATGAGATCTTTGAATGAACTACTATGCATAAAATCTATGCATTATCTATAATCAGAAAACTATATTTACAAATAGATTTTAAATTTTGAGATAATGTTTTAAAATTTATAATACAGGGAAAGATACAAATAATACTTTGGAAGGAGAATATTCTATTGCAGTAAGAAAAAATGTATGTCATGAAGCACAAGTGTGCAGTCATTGTCTGTGTGAATGTTGCTGTGCTTTATAAGCTTGTAATCAGCCACAAAATACCAATCCTACACTCATTTTAAATGTCACGATCAATGTTCCAGGGTGCCATTTCAATATATGCCTTAAAATTTGATAGCATGCTTATTTCTAACCTAATTCATAACCTCACTGGGGATTAAGTCAGAAGGAAAGTTTGATGGTAACTATTGGTTGTCGACTTGATAGGATAGCATGATGGATGGCACTGCCCCATGGTCTGGGGTTCTGGACTGAGAGGAAGAAATAAGCCAGGTAAACACCAGCCTTCCTATCCTTTAGTTACCTGACTGTGGATGCAACATGAGCAGCCTCTTGCTCCAGATAGCATGTGTTACCTACCATGATGTCTAGAACCTCAAACGCTGAGTCAAACTAAGCCCAGCCTTCTTCTTTAAGTCACTTTGGTCAACAAGAAAACAAAGGTAAATATTTTTTTAAAGTCTTAAGACAGGCCCTCTTTCTCCTCTCTCAGTACATCATATTTCCTTCCCTGAGACTCACCCCTATCATTTCTTGACCTGGTTTGCACTTCACTTCTCTCTCAGGATGGAAGGTAAGGAAGGCAGTCTCCTGTAACTGTATCTTTCCTACTCACCAGCTTTCATCTCAAACATGAAAAGGCTCTAGAGTAATTTAGAACAGGTTATCAAAAGACACTTCTGTGTCCTTGCACCTCACATCACATCCCCGCCAAGTCCTGGGGGCAAAGAATCATGCTGTCCTCCTCATTTTACTACTGAATTTTGTTCCTGATTGTTACTAGTTTTTTTTTTTTTTTTAATACTACGATCCTGTATCTCATTCTTTCTGCAAGCTTTAAGGGTAGCTACAAGTACCTTTTCCTTTGTTTGGCTTAGTAACTAGTTAATCATGAAAATCATTTTATTAGTCCTGAAGGTAGATTGTGTGCCTAACTGCTTTATGTGCACGCTACTCAATAATGCAAACAATCCCTTGTAGTTGATACCTAACAGGGAGGCAGGTAGAACACAGAAAGTTTAGGTCATCCATCCAAAAACTTAAGACTAGTGAGAAATAGAGCATGTGCTCAAACTCAGGCTCTTTAGTGATAAAGTCCTGTTATAAAAGAAACGAGTTCACTGCAGAAGTCAGGAGGGAAACTCTTCTTCAGTCCTACAAATAGTGTGATGCTTTAGGAATCATTAATGGAGGGAGGAACAGCCTGAGAAAAACCTGGAGGACTTGAAAATAGCTCAGTGTGACAGACTGAAGGTTTGGTAGGTGGAGCCTGTAGCTGAGTTTAGAAAGGAAAAGCAGGAAATGAGTCCACGAATGCTAATAATGTCAGGTTGCAAGATGTTCTGTGTGTCAAGTCAAGGAGCTTAGATTTTCATTAAAAAGAAAATGAGAAAATACTACAGGGATGTGAGAAAATGACAAAAGTCATTTTAGATTTAATGGAGAAATAATCTGTCTAAATTTATGGGGTACAATTTAATATTTTGATTTATGCAAACATTATAGAAGAATTGAAGATTAATTATCATATCAATCACTCCATTCATTTCTCTCTCTTTCTCTTCTCTCCCCGCACCCATGTGTGTGTATGTGTGTGTGTGTGTGTGTGTGTGTATGTGTGTGTATGTGTGAACAAAGGGCTCAGTTGTTTTTCAGTTTTTCATTTTAACACAGGGTCTCACAAATTTGCCTTGCCACCTACAATATGTAGCTCATTGGAGACAGAAACCTGTGATCTTCCCAACATGCCCCCTCCTAACCTAGTAGCTGAGGTTAAATGACCACTTTGTCTGAAAAGATTTCAAGTGTTGTCATAGCCTGGATGGGGTTATAAACAGAACAAATATTTAGGAACTTGTGTAGTATTAGGTTTCTGTCCCAGACTTTCAGGCCTAGCCCTGAGGTTCTGACCCACTGACCCACAGTCCTACAGAATCACACAGACACTTACATTAATTACACTGTGCTTGCTGATCAACCTGGGGCCCAGGCATGTAACTTGCTAACTCCTTCATCTTAACTCAACCCATGATTCTTGTTCAGCCATGCAGCTTGGTACCTTTTCTCAGCAGCATTTCAACCTCTTTCCTTTGCATCTCCTGGCATCTCTGCAGTGTCTCCACCCTGCTTTGAGATGTTCCTAGAGTTTTCCCTGTGTGGTAACTCTGCCAATATTTCCTGTCTGCCTTCAGCCTATGAGCACTTTTATTAAACTAGTACATAGGATAATTATTTTCAATGTAATGATATAATCCTACTACAAACTTAAAGTGAATGTGATTTTTTTTTGTTTGAATTGGATATGTGCTTGTATATGCCCTTATAAGGGTGACCCAGGTGAAGATCATTGGTAAACAGAAAGAAAGGGATAAATACTACCACTTCTACTTCTAATCTGGAACAAGCTCTGTAGAGTGAAACCAGCAGGCATACTAGTCCACAAATCCCTATGATATCCCAATGGATAATTATGCTGTTACATCAAGAATTAAAACATTTGATGTCCCTACGCATGTGTTCCACAATAATCCTAATATAGCTACTAATAATACAAAATACATAATGGATGGGAAATCAGCATTTGAAAATTGAGCTAGGTGCAATCATGGTCTCACAGTAACAATTTCAAACAACTGTGTTATAACAACATATTGTCCATTTAGGACAGAGAAATGCTCATTTTGTCCTTTACTCTCCTATCAGCCCTTTGTACAAGGCTAGGAACATAGGAAGCTCAGATAATCACAAATTAAATAAATACTTGAAAAAGCTGTTGTCAAAAATTTGTATCTGGGCTGAGGTTTCATGAGAAGAAAAGAAATAGAGACAGAATTAATTAATTTCAGTCTTCCTGCTTGTCATCATTCCTGTCTCCCTTCTCTGTTCCATCCCTCTCTCCCTCTTTCCCTTCTTTTTTTCTTATCTTCCTCTTCCTCTGTACCCCCTTCCTTTCCTTCGTCTTCCACTTCCTTGCCCTTTCCATGGGACATTCTTCTGTCTTGAGATAGGAATATGGAGAAGCAAAGTCTGTCTTGCTGACAAAAAGAAACTATTAGTCTAATAGAAAATAAACACATACATAAGCAGATTTATCACTAGGTAGACACAGTAGCCAGCAGACAGCCTGGGCTATATAGCAAGACCCTGTCTCAAAATAATACAAAGTACTAAAAAATTAATCACTAAAAATAATTGAATTATGTGTATTAGAGCATAAATGATAGAAAGGATTTGCAGAAAATAAGTTATAGAGACAGGCTGGAGAGATGGCTCAGAGGTTAAGAGCACTGACTGTTCTTCCAGAGGACCTGAGTTCAATTCCCAGCAACCACATGGTGGCTCACAACCATCTATGATGACATCTGGTGCCCTCTTCTGTATACTGTATACATAATAAATAAATCGTTTTAAAAGAGTCACAGAGATCAATAGCCTTTTCTAGATCCTAAGCTTAAATACAATACATTTACTTACTGAGGGAGGGGGCAAAAAGGAGAAGGAAATGGGGGACAACGCGGGGAGAACTAGGGGAGATGGGGAAGGAAAGGCTTACTGGAGCAACTATCAATTCAGAGAAGGGAGAGCTAAGCAAAGCTCCTCCTGTGAGTTCTCTTAAGACGAAGGTGGAAAAATGAGAAGTGAGGAAGGATTTCTTTTTTTTTTTAATTTTCTTTTGAATAAAGAAGTCATGTTTTCTATCCTTGTATATCCTTATTCAAGGTCCCTTCCCCCTCCCACCACATTAGGTCACTCTCTCTTCTCCACATCTCCCCATCCCCCCCATGGGCAGGTGGTCCCACGGTCCCAATATTGCTCAGTTCATCATCCACTCCAGGCAGATCTGCTTTCCTCACCCCAACATCAAGACTGAGTCAGGTGTTCCTCTAGGGGGAGTGGGATCCAAGGTGTCAGTCCAAGGTGTTTCTGATCCCAAGCTGTTCAGTGGTTGTGATTTGCAGGTTGGGCATGCTTTCCTTTTTACTTTTTGTTTAGAGTCCACTAATGAGTGAGTACATCCCCTGCTTATCTTTCTGGGTTTGTGATACCTCACTCAGGAGGATATTCTCCAAATCCATCCATTTGGATGCAAATTGTAGGATATCATTTTTTCTTACTGCTGAGTATACTCCATTGGGTAGATGTACCACAGCTTGTTAATCCATTCTTCAGTTGAGGGGCATCTAGGGTTGTTTCCAGGTTCTTGCTATTACGAATAAGGCTGCTATGAACACAGTTAAGCTAATGTCATCGGAGTGTGGCTTTGCGTCTTTAGGGTACACACTCAGAAGTGGTATTGCTGGGTCCTTGGGGAGATTGATTCTCAGTTTTCTGAGAAACCGCCATACTGCATTCTAGAGTAGCTGAACAAGCTTACACTACCACCAACAATGGAGGAGTGTTCCCCTTGCTTCGCAACATCTCTAGCATAGGCTGTCATTTGTGTCTTTTATCTTAGCCAATCTAACAAGTGCAAGGTGGTATCTCAAAGTTGTTTTGATTTGCATTTCTCTGATGGCTAAAGATGATGAGCACTTTTTCAAGTGCCTTTCAACCATTTGTAATTCTTCTGCTGAGAATTACCTTTTTAATTCTGAACCCTATTTTTTGATTGGGTTATTCAAGGTTTTGGGCTCTATATTCTAGGGTTCTTTATATATCTTAGAGTAAGGAAAGAAATTATCCTTTCTCTAAGATATATAATTTCAAGCAGAGAAAATAAATACCTTTGAAGAAAGAATCTTAAAGAGACAGTTACAAATTAATTTCTCTTAAAGGCAATTCAGATAATATAAATGAGCTCAGCAATTCAAACTCAGAAACAATCAACACCAAAATCACAGAGCTCTGCAGAAGGGGTTCCAGAATAATGCTAAGAATATAGTGAATGATGGCTGAGGCCAAGGAGTCCAGCCCCTCCTAGTGGACAAAGCTGTCCTCACTTCTTACCAGTCAACACCATGAGTTAACAGACATCAGGTTTTTCCTTTTCTTTTTCTTTTTAATTATTTATTGTGTATATAGTGTTTTGCTTGCAAGTCAGAAGAGGGCACCAGATCTCACTACAGATGGTTGTGAGCCACCATGTGGTTGCTGGGAATTGAACTCAGGACCTCTGGAAGAATAGCCAGTGCTCTTACCCACTGAACCTTCTCTCTAGCCCCTAGACATCAGGATTTTCATGTCACTCATATTGCAAGAGTAAGTTGACATGAGAATTTTAATATAAGATGTATTGGTTTTCAAGCTGTCTTAATAAGGACAATTTAAAGGTGTGCTATCTACTAAACAAATTGGTTAGTTGGTCTTGGCATACACTATTAATTCATCTCCTAAAGTGCTGAGCAGGAGCAAGAAAAACTCCCTGAAAGGTTCATGATAAGTACCTCTGTATCATTTTAGTTCATCCTGAAATGATTCTGGTCTCTCAGGAGTAGGTACAAGCCTTACCCCTGAACTCATTCCCCAGAGACTTTGTTCTTCCCATGCTGAACTGCTCTCATGGACTACTTTTTATCTCATCTCCTCACTTCTTGTATCAATTGATACTAGCTCCCTGAAGAGATTTGATCAAATCTTAATCCTTGGAACCTGTAGATAGCTCCACATTTGCAAAAAGCATCTTTGCATACAAAAATGATAAATTTCAGAATAGCTGTTAGGATTATGTCCTAGCCCCTGAAGCCATGTCTAGCCAACAGCAGTTATCCTGGCCCAGCTGTGAATTGTGACTGTCAAGCTCCATGTAAAAAGGATTCCCACCTTCAGCCACACCCCCATTTTGGGTTTTGTTTTTGTTTTTGTTTTTGCTTTTCCATCTTTCCTTCCTACCCTGCCAGGGGTGTACTCCTCAATCCCTAATGCCTGTCCCTCTCCCTTTTCTTCTTCTTCTTCTTCTTCTTCTTCTTCTTCTTCTTCTTCTTCTTCTTCTTCTTCTTCTTCTACTTCTTCTTCTTCTTCTCTCTCTCTCTCTCTCTCTCTCTCTCTCTCTCTCTCTCTCTCTCTCTCTCTCCCTCCTCTCCAACTATCTCTTTCCCCCTCTCCATAATAATAAAGTCTCTCCATGTATACTCAATCAAATTGTCTTTCACTATGCCATCTTCTGCCACATCACATGGGGCCCCCTATCCATCACTATCTGTCAGCCACACAGGTATACAAGTTATTATAACATAACAATAATGACCTGGATTTTGTCTAGGTCCTATATCCCAGAGGAATTGTGTTTTTAAAAAAGAAAAGAAGAAGATTTAGACAGGAAAAAAAAAGAACATGCAGGAAAAACTCCTGTATGAATTTGGGGAGACAGGGTGAGAATTAAGGGAAAGTAATTACTAGTTATCCTGTTGGTAGCACTGGATATCTGCTCCCAACTCTTATCTGCAACCCCCCCAGGGTGCTGATCTCACATCAAAGAGTTTCATGTGTGTGATGCCTCTGATGACCTACATGCTCAAGTGTTTTATATATATAGGCTAATAAGCAATTGATTCAATGGTTATTTCCAGTGTTTCCAAAATTTCTGATTTTACTTGTGTCATTTAAAATTTTATATTTCATTTTTTGGTGTGTGTGTGTGTGTGTGTGTGTGTGTGCGCGCGCGCGTGCGTGCGCGCGCAATGTTGTGGAGTTGTTTTTTTTCTGTACCATGTGGGTTCCAGGGATTGAATTCAGGTCACCAGTCCTAGCAGAATGTGCTTTTACCTGCTAAATCATCTCACTAGCTCTAGTTAAATGACCTACCATAGTCTGTGGTGTTATCACTGTAAATTGACATGAAAACAGTGATATAAAATCTATGTATTTTGAGGCCTTTTAGAAATATCTATTCAGACATTAAGATGACAATGAAAATTATTAAAAACAAGGATCAAGATCTGTGACTTTAAAGAAAATCATAACAGTTAGTGCATAAGAAATAATCCAGGATTTAGCAAGAGACCATGAGATTAATAGGACAGCAGTTTATGTGATGTGCCTGATAAAGCAACCAAGCTATGGCATATTAGCCAAGAAGCAAACAAACAAAAATTAATGCTTTATTAGGCTCAATTTGGAGTGCCTGTATAAGCATCAGACCCTTGACTTGCTTTGATACTTAAATGTGTACATTATATAATTTAGGAAACAAAGAGAACTTTACAGAACATTCATCAGCTTCTAAACCATATTCCAAGATTATTCTGAAATGTATAAAGGGGTTTCCAAGCCTCTGGGTGTGCAGACAGTTGGGTATGGTCTTGATTGTATGTCACAACAGGACTGGCTACACAACTGGGAAGGCCAATGGTAACACAAAGGGACAGCATGTCAAAACTCATTAAGGACTAAAAGACAAGGCTAGCAACATTGTAAGTCCATACTGAGTGCATCTGAGTGTAGGCCCCAAGTGAGTCCATGTGACACACATGTTGAACTGGCCCTATGTATGATGGATTCCACTTCATAAAGCCACTCGAACAATGGTAAAGAATGAAGAAATCATATCTGGCCCAAGTAGATGTTGTGCAGTCATTTTTATTAGTAACACAATCTAGCAGTGAAGGGATTTCAAGTTAGGCTGCACAAACAGAAATGACATTTTATCACTCCAGAAAGACATTTAGTTGAACTGTTCACCTTTACTATTTTATCTGTTTTAATTATATTTGTAATAATATCAAAGTTCTAGGTTGAACCGCAGAATTTTTAAATTAAACATGTTTAGTAAAAAAAAAAAAAAAAAAAAAAAATGGTATTGCACAAGGATAAGTGAGAAGCCCCTATAGTTCTGTTTAAAAAATTGAATGAGTGGATGTTATTATAAGTCTAATCTAATCCTAAGGAATATGCACAAGTCATTAAGAACACTTACATATAAGACAAATGCATGTGTATGTGAGCATGTGCATAGGGGGGAAGGAGGAGGGGGAGATGATGGAGGGAAGCAGGAAGAACATTTTCTTGACATTTGTCTAATGGACTCACTAATCTCATGCTCAATCCTTTCCAAGAAGCCAGCATCACTATGACCCTGTAATATGCCATGGCTATGTGAGTGGCAAAACTGTGTTGAGAAAAAGCAAAATTCCATTTTGGTGTAGTGGGATTATGTTGTTGCATTGTAAACAATATTTCCACCTACTGGTTTAATAAAAATGCTGATTAGCCAAAGGCATACAGGAAGTGTGGGTAGGGCTACCAGACTAAGTCAACTCTGGGAACAAAGAGAACAGAGCAGAGACACCACGGAGAAGTCAGAGAAATGCCAGGAGATGCAGAGGAAAGAAGTTGAAATGCTGCTGAGAAAAAGTACAGAGCTGCATGCTTGAACAAGATAAGAATCATGGGTTGAGTTAAGATGAAGGAGTTAACAAGTCATATGCCTGGGCCCTAGGTCAATCAACATAAAATTAATATAAGCCTTTATACATTATTTGGTGCTAAGTGGCAATGGGGTTGTGAGTGGGTCCGAATCTCAGGGCTAAGCCCAAATGTCTGGGCCAGAAACCCCTTAAAACAAATGGCTCACCAACATAACCACATAAAGCCATAGAAAGCTTAAAAACTGTATAGAGCACAGAAATGGAGCCAAAAGCAGCTTCCAAGTTGTGTCTCTCAAGTGGGCCATGGCAAAGAGCCTGAGTGGTGCATGGGATTAAATTACAAAATGGTGTGTTTGCTGCATGCAATTTAAACTGCAACAAGGCCAGTTCCTGCTCCTCAGTGTGAGCAAGGAACTGGCCTTGCAAGTATATGGTGGATTTAAGGTTTCTGTTTATAAGGGCAAAAAGGAAACAGAGTCAAAGACTGATTCTTAGTAGCAGCAGCATTTTCTTGGATCATCTGTGTTTGCTTGAGGCAAGCAGGGGCTCAGCTTTTTTAAGTAGGTTTTCTGATTCAGCCTTAGAGGCAAAACACTTGTGATTTTTTTAAGAGGCACTGCTGTCAAATACTTAAATGCAGTTCATGAGCAGCAGATTGCAATCACTTTACTTGGTGATTGTATGGACCCTAAAATTCCCCAGAATGGTAACTGTGGGTCCTACCAGCTCCTCAGCTAAAAAGCTAAATTCTATGAACCTAGAAAAGGAGCTGGGAGAAGCCATCCATCCATCCATCCTAGCCAAGCCTTTAATTCTAGCCACACTTTGGCAGGTTAAAGGTGTGGTCAGAAACAGAAAGAAATAGAGGAAGCTGGGTGGAGTCAGGCACCTTAGACAAGCAAAGGTATAGTCATAAAAGGAAAAAATATAAGAAATAAGAGATATATGGTAAAAACAGATTAAAAGCAAAAGAAACATAAAAACCTCTAAATGGTTTACAGTATGTTAAAAAAAAATATATATGTAGGCTTGAGAGAGAAAAGAAAAAGGATAAATTCCTTAAAAAGAAATAGAGTAAAAAAATAAGCCATGTAAAAATGGAAATTAAGAAGACTGGCTACTGTATGCTATTGTCTTATCTTTAAGTTTTTTGACTATAAATGAAGTAGTTAAAGCTGCTAAAAGCCGTTTGATTACAAATGCTTCTAGATTAATTCAGCCTATATATTATGGGAAATGAGTTGTCTTTAAAATTGAAATCAAAAGATATGCTACTTTAGAGAAGAGATTTTATTTCCACAGAAAATGAGAGGCTGTGGATTTATTCCTGATTAAAGAAAATAAAGTTTGATCAAGGAAGACCCCCCTAAAGAGTCTTTAGTAGAAATGCATGGCCCAGATGATCCAGCATGTCAGAGTACCTCTGTTGCAGTTTCTTTGAAACTTTGTATCCAAAATAGTTTTAAGGAGACTGTCTGAGATGACCCAGCCTTAGAGACAACTCCACTAAAGAATTGTCCATAATCCTAATTTTTCTTTTTCTTTTTCTTTTCTTTTTTTTTTTTTTTTTTTTTTTGGATCCCCATGGGATTGTCAGTATTCCCATTCAGTAGGAACTAGCCTTGAGAACTATGCTTACATTCCCAAAAAATAGATTATGGATGTTTGTGTTTGTCTACAGTGTTAGTTGTAAGTTTTTACAGATAATGGGGGAAAATAATAGATTTGGGGTTCTTGTTTTTATAACAAAAGGAGGAAAATGTAGTGGGATTATGTTTTTGTGTTGTAAATAATTGTCCTACATGGTTCAATAAAAATGCTGATTAGCTGAAGGCATACAGAAAATGTGGGTAGGTCTAAAAGACTAAGAAAACTCTGGGAACAGGAAGAACAGAGCAGAGACACCATTGAGAAGCCAGAGAGATGCCAGGTGATGCAGAGGAAAGAAGTTGAAATGTTGCTGAGAAAGTGTACTAAGCTGCATACCTGAACAAGATAAGAATCATGGGTTGAGTTAAGATGAAGGAGTTAGCAAGTTATATGTCTGGGCCCTAAATCAATCAGCATAAAATTAAGCATAAGCCTTTGTGTCATAATTTGGTGCTAAACAGCAATGGGGCTGCGAGTGGGTCCAAATCTCAGACTATGCCTAATAGTTTGGGCCAGAAGCTTCTTACAACATTTGGGTAACTGCAGAAATATCTGTCACCCAAACAAAGGGTCCAAATCAAGAAACCTGGAATTTTACTCTGCATGCACCCTAGGGTGTGCCCTTTAGTTTAGTAACTAAGTGGGGTAGGCAGTGGGATGAGGCCACTCAGTCAGTATACTTGGAGAACATGCTGGGTTTAGATCTTGGCTTTAGTATATACTGGTTGTGTAACTTAGGTTCAATTACTCATTTCCTCTAAGCCTCAGTTTTCTCAGCTTCAGTTTAGGAGTTATGGGAACACTCTAGTTGAGGTTATTGTTATCGGGATGAAACACTGGCTAAGAGGATCTTATCAAGGAAAAGATTTTTCTCATTTTACAAATCCTAGGTCACAATCCATCATTGAGGGATATCAAGGTCAAGGCAGGAACCCAGAAGCAGAAACTTAAATGACAGTGGATAAACATCACTTGCTATCTTGCTAGCCATGAATTCCTCAGCTACCTTCCTTATACAGCCTAGGTGCATTTGCCAAGAGATGGCACCACTTATAATGGGCAGGACTGTTCAATATCAAGTTAGCAATAGAGTATGTGATTTAAGGGCATGCCCACATGTAAATCTGATGGAGGCTATTTTTGAGATGAAATTTCTTCTTTCCTGGTTTGTCTAGGTTTATGTGATATTAACAAAAACTGTACCAAGTAGAATGTATGGAATGGGGCAATAAGGATTAAATAAAAAAAATTCATGTCCATAGCCCTGGCATACATATTTCTTTTTCAGCTGATCATGTAAATGTGGTATATTTATTTTAAGGAAAATTAAAAGTCAAAAAGTGGCAAGTATTAGGTCTTTTTAGAGTATAAAATGATCATTCTGAATTTAGCCACTAAAAAGTCCAAAGTTGAGCTCTACAGAATCCTTGGGACATGGCCAAGAGAACCACTCAGGGATCAGAAACCCACCAGCCAGTATCTCTAAGTCCAACGTGGGTTCATCCATGTCTTCAGGCACTATTGAGTCACCAGGCTTGTCTTCAGGGTGGGCATAAATCCACCTCAGACAGGATCTGCAACCATGAGACTGACTGGGAATGCTTTCAGACTAAGCTAAAGAGATGAAGCTGTTTAGCAGGCATATGTTGGGGGCTGTACGTCAATGTCAAGGTGTGTCACCTTTACTTCTCAAGACTCTGATAGAATTGGCAGAAAAATGTTAGTGTTTGATTTATTTAAGGACCAGGAGCTATTTATTCAGAACCATTGATCCAGAGCTTCATGCAGGCATGGCCTCCTAAATCATGAGTATTTTCTTTTCTGTATCAGTATACTTTGAGATGAGAGATATATTAGAGGACAATGCCAATATATCTATTTAAAACTCAGTGTTCCAAATAATAAGCACATAATAGATTATTGCTGTTGTTTGAACCAATCAACTTACTTTTCTATGTCTAGAATATATTATGCCATGATTAGTATCAAGGTAGCTCTAAAATAATGTTCTCTAGCCTTGAGAAATTCATAATTTATGTGAGGTAAGAATACACAAAGAGCTACAAAATAAGGCTAATTTAAAACACTATTAAGCACTAAATTATGAAAGCCTCTGGAGATTAGAACTTACACAGGATCATGCTATGAGAAAGAGCCTTCCCAAGTACAGGTAATAAATGTTTGCAAAAATAAAACCTGCCTGTCTTCCTGGTCTTTATTACTGCCATGCACTCATCATTCTAAACCTTAGCAGGGTCTTGTAGGCAGCAAGACCTGATCATTGCACCACAATGGGGAAGCCAAGGCAGGTGGACAATTCATGTGTAGCTAGTCTTAGTCTTCATCTCCCTCAGCTGGGGCAATCAGGAAGATAAACAATCTTCAGTTGATTCTACCCCCTGAATATGGAATCCTGTCACTCTTGACTCTACCTCTCAGACTTCCCAGTAGAAAGCAGAAACTGTATAAAAAAGACCAGAGCATACTGTGCCTTTTTCAATTACCTGACCTACAGAGTCTGTGAGTATGTAAATAGTTGTTTTCTGCCAGCTTTGGGGTGATTAGATATGGAGTGATATTAAGTAGAATGTTGCTTTAGGGTGAAATAATTATCGTACATCTTCCAGAGTATTAATATATGTAGGTTTCAATCAGCACATCTTATTTCATAATTGTGAATACATACTGTATTGTACCTGAAAGTTAATTCAAAGAATGCCCAGCTGTCCATTTATTCCTGGCATGCAGACTCAGCTGTTCAGATCTGTCTGAAAAGCAGGTTGGTAAAAAGGCTAGAAATTTTCCAATTGCTTTACAATATTTTATGTACCCAGGCCCCAGTGTGTTCCATTTAAATGGCAGGTTTGATAGGAGGCAAAGTATCAATGTGTTAGCATGACAATAAAGATGAAAAGGAACTATTTGTGTATTCAATTCTTCTACTCTATGTGACTACTTAGTTATAGCTAAAATCAAAAACAATACAAAAATATGAATACACAGTATAATATATCCTGTTGGACAAGTGCAAATTTCCATTCATATGTGAAATAAAATACTGTTATTCTTCCATATTTAAATATATTTGTATTCTTATATAATCATAGCTTTTATTCACTTTTTATTTAAAAATATTTGATATAGACATTGTGTGTATGATAGGACAATAAACGTGAGCATATATATGTGTTTCTGTTTGGATATGAACTGTATATGCCAGAGATCCACATTAATGCCTTCCTCTATCACTTTCCTTCTTATTGTTTGAGACAGACGCTCTCAGCAAACTTCCAGCTTGCCAATTTGGCTACACTGGCCTTTAAATGAGCT
This sequence comes from Sigmodon hispidus, assembly GCA_004025045.1. Lineage (NCBI taxonomy): Eukaryota > Metazoa > Chordata > Mammalia > Rodentia > Cricetidae > Sigmodon > Sigmodon hispidus. Next base: position 92,751 of record PVIH01003434.1, read on the forward strand.
CCAGGGTCTTTGCTACCACAGATCTGAGGTTACAACTGGATGCTGCTAAGTCTGGCCGGGATGCTAAGGACTGAACTGAGGGCCTAATGTTTACTCCCTGAGTAATTCCCTGGGCCCACTTTTATTTTTATATGTTCATAATTTTAAAACTAAAAAAATGAATAAATAATCATAATGATTATTTAAATAATCATAAATATCAGTACATGACTATTACTAAGAAATAGTTTTTATATAGAAGGAATACTAAAAATGGCGTGTTTCCTTATATCTAATATAGTAGGCGTACCACCAAGAACAGAAAAGATATTTTAGGTCAAATGAGATAAGTCTTCAAAAGGGAGCCTACTGTTGATAGAGATTATGATATTCTTCATGATAGAATATCTTGTTGAAATTAGAAAAATTCCTTTCATACACACCTTTTAGAATAGATACTATTAGCTTTCACCAAAGCAAAAGTCATCTGGATGTAGCTTTCCTCAGTGTCTCAGCTGGTACATAATTTACACTCAGTTGTTACTGTGGCAGGCATGGAGCAGATACAGAGAAGCATCCACCTCCTTTGCAGGCCTGAGGGCAGCAGAGCAGGAAGAGGCATTGACTTATGGTAGTAGTGGAACCAGAGTTGTAAGGTGACAGCACATCTCATCTCACTTTTTCTCTGGGTTAATTCTTATTGGACTCTATCTAGGTTTTTGTGTCTGCAACTCACTCCTTAATCCTCATAATTCAGCTTGTCCATCTATATCACTTTGCCTGGCTCAGCATGCCTCACTCTCAATCATTTGTCATGCACAACACTGACCAGAACATAAAGTTGAATGACATTTTGGCAGAATATGAAGGCAATGAAAATACTGTAGGCCAGGTGAATTTGAAAGTAAGAGAATACAAAGAAAAAAATTACTATGCTTAGCAGATGGTAGAAATCTCCACCCAGAAGAGAATTCACATGAATTAAGAAATGAGCTCCTAAAGGGGGCATCCATGAAATAAGGGGGTGTTATAGTTAGTCCTAGCAATCACAACAAAATGCTAAAGATGAGATGGTTTAAACAACAGAAATTCAGGAATTTTCGGAGTCTAATATGCATGACCAGGTTCTAGAGATGACATTGTTCTTGGTCTGAAGATGGTTGCATCTTGTGCAACCTCTCAAGGTGCAGAGAGGGAAGGGAGCACTCTGGTATTCTGGTACCTCTTTTTTTTTTTTTTAAAGGCAATGATTCCACTTTGAAGGTCAGCTTTCATGACTTCACCTAATTTCAAGCACCTCCAAAGGCTTCATCTGGAAGTATGGAAGTTAGAATAGCAGTATAAGAATTAGGAATAGGAGGATAAGAGGCAGAACATAGTTCAATCAACATTGCAGAGTTTTGTTTTGTTCAAAAATCATGAACTAGGAAAAAAAGGCCTTGGATGCATCATATAACATTGTAAGGGGATGATGGGGGAAGCTACAGAAAGTTTCTATGCAAACAGGGATGTACAATAAATGCATGCTATTCCAGGCACCCTGTGTGAAGTAGATGGGTAAGGAAAAGCTATACTAAGAATCTTTTTAAACAAGCACCTAGAGCTGTCAATGCCAGCAATACAAAGGCACTGAATTAAAGCAGTAGGAACACATGGGCAAGGGAGAAGTCTAGATTCCAGAGACAGATCAAGGTGGAAGGAACAGAATTAGTCAGACATCTGGATGTAGAGGTACAGAAAAAGGAGGAGTTGAACATGACTCAGATTTCAGAGCTGAATAATTGGAAGAGGAAGAGCGCCAATCATCAAGTCAGAAGACATACAGACAACTAACTTGGAGCAGTGGCAGTGTTGAGTGTGCTTAGGGAAATGTTAGTTAGAAGGAGCTCGTAAGACACTTCCTAAATTGATATTTTTAGGAGTAAAGACTAGAGCTCAGGAAAGACATAAGGGCCAATGGAAGATTTTGGAGGTTCATTAGAAAAAACATTGGGGTGGGGAGGGATGAGATGACCTTTGTGAAGGGTCAGGAATCTGTCCTCTGAGACAGGTAGATGGTTTCCTGACACTTCAGTAAGGCATTTGGATGGGAGGGTAAATACATTTGGAGAGCATAGTGTGTTTAGTGCCTTAAAATGAGGGAAGAGGGGATGCAAAGACTCTGTGTACCTAAGTGTAAGAAAGGGGCTGTGTGAGTTCATGGAAAAGAAAACAAGGCCAACCATCCTTCAGAATGAGCTTTATTAGCTTTATTCGGAGAAAGCCCCATGACCATGCAGGGCGATGAGATCTGGCCTTGAGATGGGAGAGCAATTATGAGGGAGAAAGCATCCTATCAGAAACAGCATGACAGATGCCTAAAGGCAAAGAGAGCTGCCTTTTAAAACCTGGAGTGGCACATCAGCATGAGAGGTAGCTTAAGGGGAAAGAAAGGAGGGAGGGAAGGAGGGAGGGAGGGAGTGAGGGAGGGAGAGAGAGAGAGAGAGAGAGAGAGAGAGAGAGAGAGAGAGAGAATGGAAATAACTAAGGAGAGAAAAGACCACAGCAGGACACCCATGATCTAACTGGATCATGAGGTGGAAGTATAAATTTATCTTTCAAAAATTTTCTTTATAGATGGATAGTTACTGAAATTAATGAAAACTAAATTGTGTATTTATTGGTTTTTAGTTTTGGTAGAAAGGGCTTTAGAGAGACAAGTTTCTCTGCATTGTACATCATCTAACATTATTAAGTCCCTATGTAGAGGAAGAAAGCGATGTGTGAAAAGTTCTCTGCACTGTAAGTAGTCGGCAATCATAATAATTTTTACGCACTGGGTTGCTATACTATTATATGGGAGAGCTTCGACTTTTGATTTAAAGCCCTTCATTCCTCTTCCAAGATTTTCCTAAAATGGCATAAACAAATAGCCCACAATAGACTGTGTTTATAAGAACACAACTTTGAAAGTAATAAAATAGCAGTGCTACCAAGAAATTACCGCCATTAAAACTATATTTTTGGTCCAGTTTGCTGACTGAAATTAAAGTGCTGTAAGATGTCCCTGAATATTAAACCACTTACAGGCAAATACATTTGATACAGAGAGGAGCTCAGAAGGTTGAACTTCATGTTGGGACTCTCTTGCTAGGCAATACCTTAAAACCTTATAAAGTACCCAGAAACAAAGCCTACACAAGTTGGTAGCTTTTCCGTGAACGTAGTTGGGGGACAGAGGTTGGAAATCAATCATGAGAGCTGAATTTCATGGTGTGGTCAATAGACTGGGTCCTTGAAGAGTCCCAAGGTACACTCTGGGTAATGCTTTGAACACTGGCCTAACTTCCTGTCTCTGGGCTCTAGGTAGAATGCTCAAGAATATCCAGCAGCTCCAGCTTCGCTTTCAGCCTATGATAACTTCCGTTTTTGGAAGCTTACTTTATAGGTTCATTTTACCTCCTAGAAACAAGAAACTTCATTTCATACTCTTGGAATTTGGATTCAGGAGCAATAGGGATCTTAGTATTCAAGAAGCCAGATGAATCCAAATCTTCATTGTCTGAAATCCTTGACTTTCTTCTGTTATTTTTGAACATTAGCAGGAGTTAAACTCAGTGTAGAAAGAGATGCCAGGTGCCTTCTACTATGCAGTGCACATGTGTGAAATTGGGTCAGAGATAAGCCTTTCACATGCTGCTTCTCATCCAAGTCATTTTCTAGATACATATTGCTCATTAACCAGAGATATGACATTTCATAACAAGTCTTTTCTGGGTTATTACTCTCTCTCTCTCTACTGCTTAAACCTCTTAATTCTACCCACATACCCAAGCCTCACAAGGTCGTGCTTTGTTCCTTAGTACTTGCCTTTGATTCTGTTGTTCTTCCCCCATGATTCTTCACAACTTTCCACAACATATCCAACCTCAATTTTCAAGTGTCACTTATGTCTTAGGCATCCGCCCTGTTGCCTGTCAACAGTGGACAATGTGTGGCACTCACTGTCACTGCCAAAGAGACTGACAGTTTAATTACAACTATCACTTTATTACACTTTAATACTCAGGGCAGACTTATCCTCTATGTATCTTAAGCACAACTACCACCTGAGATGTTTCTAGAGAGCAAGGAAAATGTCCTAAATTTTCCTAAAACTAGAAAGAGAAAGAGGAGGAAAGAGAGAGTAAATAACTTGAATTTTTAGGTTCAATAAAACTTTTAACACTTAAGGAATGTCCTTTTCATTGGGGCAGTGGTGGTACATGCCTTTAATCCCAGAACTCTGGGGTCTGAAGAAGGAGTTGCATTCCAGCCTGGTCTACAGAGTGAGTTCCAAGTAAGTAAGTCATGGATATACAGAGGTACTCTGTCTCGAAAACTGAACCAAACAAACAAAATGTCCTTATAGTAAAAGTTTCATAAAATATAATTTTTAAGATTTGTAGGGTGAAAGTATCCCAGAGAAGCATAGCACCCAGGGCCCACAAAAGTCACAATACAGCCTCACTATCTTATGTTGGCCTGGGCTGGTAAGGCTTCATTTCCTGATGAGCATGTGCATCATCACAGAGATTTGTTAATACCTAAGAAAACCCAGCATATGAATACCTATTACATACTTTTCAATATTTGAAAAAAGTGTTATGAATATTATATTCACTGATAATAAGCCTACACATACTAAAATGTCAATGTTCTTTGCTTTCAGCCAGAAATAAGTCAGCTTGCGGCACTAGAGAACACAGACTACTCAAGAGATTCTGATAGCACTGTTGACAAAGCAGAGGCTTCTGGAATATGACTGAAAGGCCAGATATAGGAATTAAAAATCTACATGTCAATTGCAGAAGATACAAATATAGGTTTTATTACTAGAAGGTAGGTAAAACAGAAATATGCAATACTTATTATGTGTCTTTAATTATCTGCCTAAGAGTTTATCACCAGACTATACACCCATTTTTGTAATTTTTGTGTGCTATTTCAAGACAGCATCATTATGTCTTATTGTTATAAACAAGTGCTTAATGTCTGAGCCCAGAATTGTATGAAATATTGTGCACTAGATAGAAAATTTTAAAACAGAGTTCAGGGAAAGAGTGGGGAAAGGCAGACAGTGTGATTAAATGTGCCCATGACAGCAAATACACTGGGACACGGAGGGTATTTCACAGATGGCCTTTGTCTCTCCTCTTATCATACACAATAACGCTTAGCTGAGAGCTGACAAAAAAGTTTCAGGAGACGTATAATGGCAGTTGTGGAACCAGTCATCCAAGTCATGGTATAGCTGCTGAATGGACTGTGTGCCAAGAAATATTTATTTGATTGAATTTGCTCCTGTGAAATCTGAATCCCAGGAACCCTCGATATTTTAAGATTAAGTTACTTTTACATGTGGAAATTTAAATGACAGCTTAGTGAAGGCAGCTGACTCTCACTGAACAATGAAGACAGAATGAGAGCCCAGAGTGAGTTTTTAATGTACTGCATTTATTTTCCCCTTTAAACATGATTTCAAAACTGTCCTATGAAACAAATGGGCTGTGTTCTTCTACTTCTTGTCTCAGCATCATATGATTTGCAGTTGGTATACGTGGAACCCTGTGAGATCTCTACAAATGTGACTGTGCAGGAAGTAAGGGAACAAGCATGATAATGATTGACCACTCCCACTGAAGACAGAGGAAGAGGAGAACTGCATTTAGGGAAACAAACGTTGTCAGTTCAGAGTAAGTGAGCTCCCAATAGCATAGGTCAGCTGTCTCTGTGGGTCTCCTCATTATGATCTTGACCCCTTTACTCATATAATCTCTTCTCCCTCCTTTCACCTGAACAGGGAGCTCACTCTAAGTCAACTTGGGTGGCTCTTCCACCCACAGGTTGTCTGCAATTGACTGAATAGATAAACACCATGATAGAAGTTTGAGAGAATCTGGAGCATACATTTCTGGAAACCTTAAAGGTTAGGACTGTTAGGAGACACAGTCTGGCAAGTTGGCCTACAGAAAGGCCTCTTAAGAATGAGAGAAGCCCCGTTATTCCAGCTATACCAACTGGGACAAATCCAGTTGACTGAAGCAGACCCAGGAGAGAGGCTATGACTCACTCATAGCTTTAAAGTGGGTCGGAAAGCAGTACTACACAATGGAAACCAAGACTCACAGATGTAGTGACCCTGGCTTATAATTATTTAATTTTAACTTTTTAAAAATTTATTTTATGTGTTTGGGTGTATTGCCTACATGACTATCTGTGCTCCATATGCACATACCATGCCTATAGCTGTCAGAAGAGAGCCTTAGGATCACCTGGAGCTTGAGTTACAGATGGTTGGTAGTTATCAAGCCAAGATCCTCTGCAAGAGCAACCAATGTTCTTAACCACTGAACCACCTTTTCAACCCATTTGTTATTAGTTTTTATTATGAAAAATATCAGGTCAGATTTAAACGCGACTACAAGATATGAGGACATGCTTTTCTGTTTCAAAAAATGTATGGGGTTAACTGGAATTTCAAACATAATTTTTGATTCTCAATTTTGAATGCTTTTTCATCCTTGCTTTTTATTTAAAATCTCATTCTCCACTGTATATGAAAAAACACAAAGCTAAATTTAAATATTATTCTAATATGATTTAACTCTGAAAGAGAAATTTGAGAGTTGGGTGTTAAATAACTTTTAGACTTTCCCATCAGCCAGGGAAACTAATAGCATTTATAAAAATAGGATTAGAGATTTTTCCCTTAAACTTCTCAGTAAAGCAAAAGAAAGATCTACAATCAAATTATCCTCTAAGCCTTAATTAAAGTCGGATCCTTAGGGAGAGTTCAAATTCCTTGTGTTTATGCTAAGCCACACAAAGAAGCATCAAACAAATATTTCTCAGTTCTTTTCAAATATTTCATATTGGCATCCCCTTATTCTTATGAGTTCAATGTTGATGACCTAACATTAAACATATATGATATGTATATCAGCATGATATCATTTCTGTAAGAATTATTGTTTGCGAGGCATTCTTTCCTATATACCCACTTCTCCATAATCTGGCAAACATTCCATGAGACTGAATTAGCTTGAAACACCCAGACTTTCCATTATGAACTTCTTCCCAAGGTGTCACTAGCAAATCTGTGGCAAAATACATTTGTATATAAGTTCAAATATAAAGGTAAAAGCTGACTGGAAATTCTGTGTTTGCAGCAGAAGTTATATTCAGAGTTGCCATAGCAGCCACCTACGTTCTATCACACACAAAGGGGTGGTGAGAAAAGAGAGAAAGCAGTTAGCACAGAACAGGATCTATTGTTGAAAAGACAGAGGTACCCATCAATGTAATTACAAGCAGGGATCCTAACTCAGTCTAACAGCACTTAATGATAGAAGACTCCTGAGCACTGGGCTGCTCTCTAATCTCATCCCCATCTGTACCTTCAGCGTTAAACCGCACTAGGTGGTGAAATAATGTAGGAGGAAGGGAGAATTTGACTAACCATGAACATATAAAAGCTAGTAAAATTTAATGTTTCCTTATCTGAGACATCATGAAGGTTATCATCACCAAAAATGGCTCTATAGACCTGAACAAAGTATATCACTTTCTCAGTATCTCCAACTATATATGGGCACAGTGAGTACATACAGCTACAAGATGTTACATGCTTTCAACAAAAGCTATTGCACATAATGAATTATTAAATATAAATAATAATGAATAGATGTTAACATTTTTAACATTAAAAATTAGATAAATAGTAAATGAGGAAAAGTGAAGCCTGAACCATAATAAATGTTTAGCAAAATAAATGTCTGCTAAAGTAATTGTAATTAATTATTATTAATACATTATTTGTCTTTACTATGTGTAGAACAGTGCAGTGTACAAAGCACCAGTTTCCAAAATAAATGCTAGCAGGTGATCAGCAGAATAGATGTAAGATAAAATGTGAAGATCTTTCTAGAACATAAGAGGCTGTCTCATAGCAATGTCTTTGAAGTACTATTTAGGATACAGAAAGGCTAAGTATTTTATTCTAGTTGCATATTCATCACCATTGACAAAGGCTGGATATACAGCAGAATCTGACATCTATTCGAGCTAAAAGAGAGTACAGTACAGTATCTGGCTTCAGAAAGCACTATGCAATTTCCTTCCATCAGTTGTTTGATCACATATTCATGTGCAGATATATTTAGAGTCCCTACACAGATACAAAAAGTCAACATTAGATTTAGATGAAGGCATAGATGAAGAACTGCCTTATGCCTTCAGATTCACTCAATTAAAATCGTCCCTGTACAGCTTAGTACTGTATATTCTAGCAGGGGAGAAACTTGTAGTCAAGCAACGTGATGAATAGGAAAGAATATGTTTGTTAGCACATTTCATTCAGCGGCAAGAGGTACCCTACAATGTATAAGAGAATGCAAAGCTGATTGACTAAAGAAACTGAAAAATTTAAGGAACATACATTTGGGGGACAGAATGAGAAGGCAAAGGGGGATCCTAATAAACATTTCACAGCAGTCAGCATGAAGTGGAGACAAGGTGATAGGATTACCTTCACTCCCAAAATGTTACACAAATTTTCTTTAAGGGAAGTGTTTTTAAAGACCAGGCAGTGAGGGATATAATTATCATGGTCTGTAAGGTTTAGAAAGTCTCAGTCCTAACACTTGAGATGCTACAGTGATCTGAATGCTAGACCAATCTGGACAGCAAGCAACAACCCTAACTTAAAAACAAAGTGAGCAACGGCAATCTAAAACTCTTAAAATCTGTACTCTGTGACCTCTAGATTTATCTTGCACTGGAAATGTTGTGACAGTGCTACAATTTTCCTCATAAAGTTTTCTTCTACTTAGTAATCTTTGTTTCCAGTCTTAGAGAGACATATCACATATACCACTTAAGATTCTGCTTTTAACAGTAGCTTGACATGATTGCATTAGAAACAATCCCATCATCAGAGAGCTTCTAAGGTATAAAAATAATTCTGAGTTTGTCTAAGTAATTACAAATAACTGAATTTATTTTCAGGATGGGATGGATTTTTCTTTTTTAAGAACATTTTCTTGATAAGTTGAAATCAGAAAGGAGTAGATCTTGGAGCCATGAGAAGAAGCCCCAAAAACACCTGCATCCTCTGTGCTTCTCACCACACTTTATGGACAAGCCCACACAAAAGAAGTGTGAAGTTCAACCACACAGCTGTACACCTCTTGTTAAAGCCAAGAAAACTGAGTACATGTGTGTTGGGGTCAAGAGCTGCTTGCCAAGGCTGCCTTTTCTCCATCCCTGCTGTCAGTAACAACTGTGATTACTCATCTCCACTTCAAGGTCTTAGGATGCAGGATGCCTATACTCAGAACCTGGCTCCTATTGCCAAAATGAAGGCAGATACTCAAGGATAAAAGAAAAACATAATTTCTAAAGATATTTTGGTTAGGTCTATGAGGAAATATCAAAATACTGATTGAAACATTATGATAATGTAATTACCAATAACAAAAAAGCTTTCTAAAATAAGAATTCCTTTTCTCCCAGCACCAAGCAATTTGAGAGCTTGAGTAGGCAGCCAGGAGCCCAGACAGTTCTCTAATTTATACTATTAAAAATTAGAGGGGAATGCTACAGAGCAAATTTATTTCCACTAAGTCATATTTAAAATAAAGAAAAATATACTTCCAAACAGAAATTCTAATCGCAATTATTTTTATGTAATCAGTTACCTCACACATGACCTCAAAGAGCCAGCTGAGTTAACATTATTCACAGTACAACAAGCAATTATTAGAAATAAATTGAATGGTCAAAAGTAAATATTGTTTTTCAATATACAACTCCCCTTTTGGCACAGAAAAGAATTTCACACTTGGGAGAGGGAAAAGACATCCCTAGGATTCTGTTGTTGATCATTACTTACTGTCAGATACACAGCAGCATAGACACTGAGGGCAGCTTCTTTGGAAGGGAAGGTTTTCCTTGCTCGCATGATGAGATCTGGGTTGCCTGTGCAAGCTTCCTCTCCACTGATGAACTGTGTATACTGCTGACACCCAAGAGCTGTGTAGTTGGGCTTACACAAGGCCAGAAAGTGTGGAGCGAGGTTGCCTGTAACCACTTGCCCAGCATTTACAAAGATATCTGTAGCAAACAGTCCAAAGGTATAAATTCCTGGGGAAGAGAAAAAACAAACAATGTTAGCTTTTTTCTTTTAAAATAAAAAATTGTATTCTATAACAATGCAATATGGGAGTATTTTAGAAACTGATTGCATTCCACACAAGCATGTATTCAGTTCTTTTCATTTTACCTCTTCCCAGTTTCTTCCTTGGCTTTCTGGAGTAGTTAAGAGTGTTAAATTATTTAACATATTGAGCTGTCTACAACTGGCTGATTTTCATGCATGGCATATTTGTGAGACATAAGATAAAGGAAGAAAATATATTCTGAGACTATGTTTGGGTGACACAGGTTTTTAAATGAAAAGACAGATCTCTAAGAGGATGCTGTTGATCATGTTTTACTAATGGGAGCAATCTCTATTTTTTCCTTATTTTTGTCATTTTTTATCACACCAAGATAAAGCTAAGCAGTTGTAGCTCTTTGATTATGCATCCTAAGCCCATTCAGATGGATAACACCTCTGCAGGAGATGCCAGTTAGCAGTAAAATCCAGTGCCACCAGTTTACATTTAAATATCATAAAGAAATATTAAATAGGATGTTCTTGGATTAAATCTCTACATTGCCTTCAGAAACACATTTTCAAATGCACAGAACAGCTACCATGTGGTCCCACTTTATCTTTTATAGATTTGCTTTCTAGTTATCTGTTTTGCAACAAATTGAGGGAAAAGCAGGCAATTAATGTTCTAATGCATAGCTATCTTCACAGCATTATAATGTCTTTATTGTGATTACTTGAAAGTACAAACCTGAGTACACAGACTTAATTTCTCCTTTGTAATAAACTTACAAATTTGCTTGAATATGAAAAGCACTTTCTAATAACGATCACTGGCCATTTCCTACATGAAAGCTGTAAAAGGCCAAATAAATTTCCAGCATTAGGTGAATAGAAGTCCTTTTAATTTTTAAAATATTACAAAAAATTTGCTCATGAAGAAAATGTATTTTCTACACGAATAAAACTGATTTTGTCATTAATAACAATGATATGCATAAAATGTAACCTTCTAAGGTGTGGTCTTGATGTGAAGAAATTCACTGGTTTCTAGTTTGAGGTAATACAATCCACTAGAATTTTTATTTTATTTTTATTATTGTCAAGACTTATTTATTTTTATATACATGTATGTGTATGCATATGAGTGTATATTTGTGCACCACATCTTCACAGGTTCCCACAGAGGTCAGAAGAGGGCACTTCGGTGGGTGGTGGAGAGGAACTGGATGTGTGTGCTGGGAATAAAATCTAAAACAGTCACTGTAGAAGCAGAATGTACTTTTAACTGCTGAGGTATTTCTCCATCTCCAAACATTGTTAAACTTATAGCAAAATAGTATTTCCCCCAAAGAATTGCCCTTTTAAAAAGGCATTATTAATTTTATTTTAAGAATTAGATGTTTTCCTCTTGGTGCATATTTCAGAAGGGTTTGTTATTCTAAACCTTTCATTATGACTGGCTGTTGTATTGGGAAGGCATCATAAAAGTTTCAAAGGATCAGATAATTTTCCTGTATTAGATGCATGGATGTTCTTTTAATTCTCAAACTATTATGTAAGATTTCTTTATGCAAAAAAAATCTACACATAACAAAACTCTGAGTACCCAAATGTCAAGGTGATAGAAACATTGATTTTTTTTTTTATTTCTATTTTAAGTTCCAAAAGAAAACAGCACGAATCGCTTTCTTAACTCTTAGCAGTGTGCCAAGAATCACACCAAGGAAAGGCTGTGAAAAGCAGAAAATCAGGAAAGGCAGAGAATCAGGAGCAAATTGAGGCCAGTAAGACATAAATGTACATGTTGTCATTTGTACATCAAAGCTAAGCACTAGCTGACATCTACATCTGTACTCCTTTCAAATGTAGGCTGAGATGTACTCTTTTCTTCACTAAGCTGCTCTTTTTATCTAGTGTAATAGGTCCCCTTGTTTAAAATAGAAATATTTGGGAAGAATATAGAAAGGTCTCTTGATACCTGAAGAGTTTCAGAATACATTTTAGAACTAAAATGTCAGTGTATCAGGTCCAAAGCCAGTATTGCTGGTGATGAAACAGATTATTTTCAAAGTTGGTATAACCACTCATTTGATCAAAAGCACATAGTCCCTAAGCAAAGTGCAATTTTTTTTATGCAATGTTTCTTCAGTTATAAGCTTTCATTTTCTTACAACAGATTTGAAATTTCAGGTCACAATAATGGAATAAAGCAAAAAGAAATGTATATAATCAGTAAGAAACATGGCAAGCAATGAGCACACATTACATTGTGTCACATGCTTTTTACAAAGATGCATGCAAATGCAGAGAATGTTTTTGTTCATTCACACAGCCTACTTGGCTCAACAGTACTTAGGAAAGTACTGACTTCAAGTACTTTTAGTTTTGCAGCGATCATTGCTGGTTGTTTATTTTGTTATTAAATAGATCACATTTAAAAAGATATGAGTCAAGAGCACATTACTTATACAAAGAAAAAATAAAATTTTAACATATATACATGTTAAAAACTAAATCTAAATATTTTATCCCATTCTATATAATATTTATTTCTATATAATAGTCATATAATATTTCTTCAAAAGATACCTGGGGGACTTTGGAAATGCCTAACTTAATGATAGTGAAAAGTTCAGTCTTCCAAATAAAGATCCTTAGACCTCAGAGCGACCTACAGTCCTGTTTCTTTTATGCCTAGGCTCTACTGTAGTATCTATAGAACAGTGTGATGCCTGCTGTCTCCAAAGTTTTCATCTTGAGCCTCATAACATGAGATACACACTGCAAAGTTGTAGGATCCTAGATGAATCTCTTAATCTTGATCTAAATTCATCTTACATGCTTTTTACACAGCTGTAGTTATTTTAATTTAACAAACCAGGAAATGATAATTCATGTTAAACTCTGTTGTCCCCAATTTTTTTTTTGCCTAAATTTGAATTATAAGATGCTTAGTAATTTCTCATTTTGTTAAGAACTGACCTTTGCAGGGTGAAAGCTAAAGTGTTCCGTGTCTCTTGTTCTCTAAGAAAAAATATCACTATAGCCCAGTTTCCAAGAAAAAAGCTCAAGACTAGGGCAAGGAGTACAGCTTATTAAATATGATATTCCTTCTTTGGCCAAGTTATCGTTCTTGACTGGCCTATTTAGGGTTACCATTTCTCCCATGCATTCATTATGAAACCTTACATATACACTAAATCATTCATCTTAGTTGCATACATTTTAGTATTTAAAGTTATAGTTTGCTCCTTAATGTGGAAATTACATGCTGGTTGTGGCTGTTGTGATCTCATAATGGTTATCTTTATTGACAAGAATAAAAGTCAGTCAATCCATACATACCAAGAAATCGGACAGTTCGGCGTACCAGTGGGTTTATATAGCAACAGTCTCCAGTTAAAATAGTTTTTTCCTGGTTTTCAAAATCCCTCGTAGCTAACTGTAGGCAAAACACGGCAGTTTCTCCAACTATTATCTTGCAAAGAAATAGAAGATTAATGAATGTTAGAGTTGCACCAATATGAAGTCATTTTTACATACAAGGTGGTAACTATCTCAATGTAAAACTGAATCACAATTGCTGGATAGTCCTTTTAATTTTCATTTTGTCAGCAGATATAAGTCATATTTCTTTTAATTTTAAGGACTACTAAAATGACAAATGTTTAAAGTAAGAGCAGACTAAAATACTTGATAAAAAACAAAAGTTGTTAAGAAAACTTTCAGTTATTTTAGTGTGTAATTTTCATTTTTGAAAAACTGTCAGATGCTTCTCTAAAAATTCCAAACAAATTTTCTATAATCAATGCATATATATTATATATATACATATATGTATGAATGAAAAAGAAATTGTTAGTCCCATTAATTTGTGCTGTTAGTACTCATAAAGAAGTATCAAAGAAAAAATGATGATAAAATAGATTTTCTGCTGATATCTTTAAAAAAATTTTGTATAGACATAATAATTTGAAATTTTTCAGTGTAATACCTTTATGAGAAAAAAACAAATTTATATATGTTTAACCTTGTGATGACTCTATTCTGAGACATTATCAAGAAGGTATAAATAAATCTATTATTTATACCTTACTAAAAATGTGTAATTTTAATCTTAATCAGATATATGAAGTAGAATACCTCTTTGCAAATGAAATAAAGTGCTTGCTCAGGAACCAGTGATAAGGGCTAGGCTTTGGCCTGGCTTCCTTGTTCTTGCTTATAAAGACCTGTCTACGATCTTCTAATAATTGTACAGTTGCAATAGTTTTCATAGATTTACTCAGTTAGCTATTATTTTACAGATAACGACATAGAAGTTGGGAAGGTTAAATATTTGGTCTCTTTCATACAAATAAGAAGTCAAGCAGAAATTTCTCACTTACCCTGAGAACTCAGATTCCATTTAATATCTTGGACAAAGCATAAGATATAACATTAATAAGTTGTTTCAACAGGATGTCTCAGTGAATAAAGTATAATATTCAGGCTTAGCTACTCAAGTTGGATCTCCAGAACCCAGGTAAAGATCAAAGAAAGAAGTGATTCCCCAGAGTTATTATCTGGTCTTCACATGCACATCATGGCATGGGTATCCAACAAATATTAAGAAATTGAAATACATTTTAAAATAAAATTAAGTGAGAAAGTAACTGGAGCCAATCATTTGTCCACTAATCTGTTCCTGTTGGTTTTGATTTTAGTCTATCTTGTTAAGGGTAATTAAGACGTTCAAAGGAGAGAACAGGGGCAAGCCATGGCAGTTTGATGAAGAGGCACAGACAATGCCAACCAGAAAAACAGACCACAAAAGCAGAAGAATGGATAGGAGAACTTGGACAGAGACTCCCAGCTGGACCAGAGACTGTAAAGCAGCCACAACTCCAGACAGGTGGCCATCAGTGGACCTTCTTCACTTTCTAGGTGCCTCACTATCACCAATCTCTATTCTTTTCTTCATTAGTGATTCCCAATGCCCCCTCCAACTTTGATGGACCCCTTCTGCTGGGGCAACATCCAACCTAGCTGCCAGAAGTCCAGCCCCCCACTGGGACAAAGATTACCTGATGAAATGGCTGTCGGAAAACCAGTCTGCAAAGACCAGATCAAAGAGGAAACAGAAACCAAGGGGACAAGGATGGGCAACCAACCACTCATCCAACAAATAAAAACTTAGAAGTCACTACAGAGACCTAAAATCACTCTAAAACCAGATGCCTTGATGCCAGTGTTAGAACACAGCAATAGTCAGACAATATGTCACCACCTATCCTACCACAGCAAGCTCTGAATATTCCAACAGAGCTGAAGAACAAAAAAATGACTCTAAAACCAACTTTATGAAGATGATAGAGATTCTTAAAGAGGAATTATGTAAATCACCTTAAAGAAATCTATACAAACACAAACAACTGGAGAAAGTAAATAAATACCTCAAAAAAGTCAGGGAAACACAAAACAATTGGAAAAAATATACAAATATTTTAAGGAAAGCCAATTAAAACAAGCATCTGAAAAAACAAATTGTTCAAAACCCACAAATTGAGAGAATTCTGGAAATGGAAACTCAGGTAAGTGAACAGAAACTACAGATGTAAACATTATCAACAGAATACAAGAGACAGAAGACAGCATCTCAGACATTGGAGATGTAATAGAAGAAATAGACACATAGGTCAAAAAATGTTAAATCTAATATATATACATGTTATATAATTAATATATATATATGGGACACTAGAAAAATGCTAAACCTAGGAATGATAAAATGAGAATAAGGAGAAGAATCTCATCTCAAAGATTCAGAAAATATTTTAACAAAAATCATAGAAAAAATTCTAACCAAAAAAGAATGTGCCTATAAGGTACAAGAAGCTTGCAGAACACCAAATAGATTAGTCTAGAAAAGAAATCTCCTCCCCACCATATATAATAATCAAAACACTAAACTTACAGAACAAAGAATATTAAACTGCAAAGAAAAAAAGGCCAAGTAAAATAAAAAAGGTCTTCCTATTAGAATTATACCTGCTTTCTCAAGAAAGATTCTAAAATCCAAAATACCCTGGAGAGATCTCCTGCAGAATATAAGAGACCACATACACCAGTCCCAACTACTATACCTGCCAGAACTTTCAGTCCTTATAGATGGAGAAAACAAAATAGTTCATGACAAAGTTAAATGTAAACAATATCTGTCTACAAATCCAGCTCTACAGGGAGTTCTAGAAGGAAGGACAGAACCTAAAGAGATGTACTACACCCATGAAAACAAAGAAAATAATCTCACACCAGCAAAACCAAAAGAGGGAACACACATACACACACACACACACACACACATTAAAAAAAATTAACAATAATTGGTTGTTAATATCTTTCAGTATCAATGGATTCAATTTCCCAATAAAAATACACAGACCAACAGAATAGATGTAAAAACAGGATCCATCCTTCTGCTGCATAAAAGAAACACATTTCAAGGATAGACATTATCTCAGAGTAAAAGGTAAAAAAAGAAAAAAGAAAAGAAAATGGACCCAAGAAGCAAGTTGTTGTAGCCATTCAAATATCTAACAAAATATGCTTCAAACCAAATTTACCAAAAGAGATGGGAAAGAATATTTTATACTTATCAAAGAAAAATATTCACCAAGGTGATGTTTTAATCCTTCACATTCATATATCAAGTTCAAAGACACCCACATTTATATGTAAAAAAAAATTACTGAAGTTCTAGCTACATATCACCCTCAGAAATTAATAGAAATCAATACTCCATTTTTACCAACAGATACATCATTCAGACAAAAATTAAACAAAGAAATAATGGAAATAACAGATATTTTAAACCAAATAAATCAAACAGATATCTACAGAATATTTCACCCAAACACACAGACACAGACACACACACACACATACACACACACACACACACACACACACACACAATATACCTTCTTCTCAGCAACACACAGGACTTTCTCTAAAATTTACCACATACCCAATCACAGAATAAGTCTCAACAAATACAAGAAAAATGAAATAACCCTTTACAACTTGAGACCACCATGATTAAACAAGAATATGGAAACTGAGCAACTCTCTACTGAATGACTACTGAGTGAAGACAGAAATAAAGAAATTAAAGACTACCTAGAATTCAATGAAATTGAATGGACAATGCACCCAAAGTAATGGACCACAATAAAAGTGATACTAAATAGGAAAGTTTACTATGTGCCTATATAAAGAAGTTGAAGAGATCTCATATTAAGAACATAACAATAGGGCTGGAGAGATGGCTCAGCGGTTAAGAGCACTGTCTGCTCTTCCAGAGGACCCGGGTTCGATTCCCAGCACCCACATGGCAGCTAACAACTGTCTGTAGTTCCAGTTCCAGGCAAACACCAAGGCAAATAAATAAATAAAATAAAGTTTTTTTTTTTTTTTTTAAAAAAGAACATAACAACATATCTGAGAACACTAGAACTAGAAGAAGCAAACATACTCAAGAGGAGAGCAGGAAATAATCAAACTAAGTGCTGAAATCAGCAAAACAGAAACAAAAAGAACAATACAAAGAACTAATAAAACAAAATTTGGTTCTCTGAGAAAATCAGCCAATTAGACAAAACTTTAGCTAAACTGACCAAAAGGCAGAGAGAAGATTCAAATGAACAAAATCAGAAATGAAAAGAGCTACGTAACAACAAACACCTATGGAATCGAAAGAGTGATTAGGTCATATTAAAAAAAAAAACAAAAACTGGACTCCACTAATTGATAAGTCTAAAAAAATAAAATAAATGGACAATTTTCTTGAAAGATAACTCTTACCAAAGTTAAATCAAGGTCAGATAAACACATTAAATATTCCAATAACCTCTAAGGAAATAGAAACAGTCATTAAAATTCTTCCAACCAAAAACAGCCCAGGGCCCAATGGTTTAAGAGTAGAATTCTACCAGACTTTCAAAGTAGACCTAATGCCAATATTCCTCAAATTATTCCACAAAATATAAATAGAAGAAACATTGTCAAATTCATTTTGAGTATGTCAAATTCATATTCAATAAAATACTTCCAAAATGAATCCAAGAACACATCAAAAAGATCATCATCCATCATGATCAAGTAGGCTTCATCCCAGAGATGCAAGGATGATTTAACATACAAAAATCTGTCAATATAATTCACCATATACATAAACTGAAAGAAAAGTCACATAATCATCTCATTAGATGCTGAAAAAGCCTCTGACAAAATACAACACACTCTTCATGATAAAAGTCTTGGGGAGATCAAGGATACAAGGAATACATCTACACATAATAAAGGCAATTGACAACAATGCTATAGCAAATATTAAATGAAAAGAAACTCAAAAGAATTCAGTTAAAATCAGGAATAAGACAGGACTATTCACTCTCTTTATCTGTTCAATATAGTACTTGAAGTTCTAGCAAGAGCAATAAAACAACAAAAAGAGACCACAGGGATATAAATTGGATAGAAATAAGTCAAAGTATCATTATTTGTAGATGATATGATAGTATATATAAGAAATCCCCAGGATTCTACCTGGAAACTGCTACAGCTGATAAACATCTTCAGGGAAGTTGCTGGATACAAGATTAACTTAAAAAATAGTAGTTCTCTTATATACAAAAGCTAAACTAGCAAACAGGCTGAAAAAGAAATCATGGAAACAATACCATTCACAATAGCCACAAATAATATAAAATATTTGGGGGTAAATCTGCCCAAGCAAGTAAATGAACTTCAATAA
>PVIH01003434.1:111806-160885 GCA_004025045.1 Sigmodon hispidus
AAAAAAAAAAAAAAAAAAAAAAAAAAAAAAAAAAAAAAAAAAAAAAAAAAAAAAAAAAAAAAAAAAAAAAAAAAAAAAAAAAAAAAAAAAAAAAAAAAACAAGAAAAAAAACCAAGGTAGCAAAAAGAATCCTAGACAATAAAAGAACTTCCAGTGGTATCACCCTCCTAATTTCAAGCTATATTGTAGAGATATAGTAATAAAAAAGCATGATATTGTAATTAAAGTCATAAGTCATACAGGTTGATTTTTACAATCAAATGAAAGACTGAAAAAGAAATTCACACACCTATGCATACCTAATTTTTGATAAAGAAGTCAGAAATATAGGATGAAAAAAAGAAAGCATCTTCAATAAGTGGTGCTGGACTAACTGGATGGTGTCATATAAAAAAATACTAGTAGATTCATATCTATGACTCTACACAAAACTCAATTCCAAGTGGATCAATGACCTCAACATAAAACCAAATACACTGAACCTGACAGAAGAAAAAGTGAAGAATAGCCTTGAACACATTTGCAAAGGAGACAACTTCTTGAACAGAACACCTATTGGGCAGGTACTAAGATCAACAATCAACAAATGGGACCTCATGAAACTGGAAAGCTGCTGTAAGGCAAAAAACACAGTCAATAGGACAAAAGGCAGCCATTTACACAGTGAAAAAAGACTTTTACCAACTCCACATCTGACAGATGACCAATATCCAAAATATATATAGAAACTAGACAGCAACAAACAAATAATTTAATTAAATAATGAGTTACACACCTAAACAGAGAATTCTAAACAGAAGAACCTCAAATAACCCAAAAAGCTTACAGAAATATTCAACATCTTTAGTCATTAGCAAAATACATATCAAAATGACTTTGAGATTCCATCTTACACTTGCCAGAATGAGTAAGGTCAAAGATACAAGTGATAGCTCATGTTATCAAGGCTATGGAGCAAGGGAACACTTTTCCACTTCTGGTGGGAGTACAATCTTTTATAGTCACTTTGGAAATCAGTATGGTGGTTTCTCAGAAAACTGAGATGGATAAATTATCCATTACCAAGGTCTTAGGAGAAGTTAAGCAGACAAGCTGTGTCTTTGATATTTCTTTAACTCCCTCTCCAAATACCACCACAAAATTCCTCACATAATCTGTCTTTTTGGCTGCTTTCCAAAAGAATTGACCACTGTGATGCTTTCTGGGATAAATTAATCTGCACTGTTTTACCATAGATATTTCATATTCTAACAATGTAGCCTCAACTCCACCTTGTAACTTCTCTCGGTTCCCTACACAGTTGCTGCATCCCTTCTCTGCACCACAGCACACTGACATTGCTTCCCATGACCTTGAACCCCCTCTTAGGCTGTGAACATTCAGAACTCCTTAAAATATTGTGGAGAGCCAGTGATGATTACTGAATATATGAATAAATTCCATTCTTAGAACATACTGTTAATAAATCCAAATGTCCTGGTCTGTTTTACTTTTCACTTGACTGAAGATACCAACTTCTTTCTTGCTGCTGTGAGAAAGGTATATTTAATACTCTGCTTCCTGGAACTAGATCTTGGTAACTCTTAGCCATTAAATGGCTGCCAGCCTAAGAAGAATTACTTTCTTTATGCCACTTTTCCTAGGGCACTATTCCATGTATCTCCCTAACAGGGTTCTTGTTTATTTGCACTACGGCCTATTTCATATTTCTCAGTTGTCTACTTATGGATTGCGTACATTAGTCAATGTCACTTGAATGCTATGATAAGGAATCCAAAGTCAAAGTAGATTAAACATACACAAATAGATCTCAGGCTAGAGGGCTATCTCAAAACCTAATTGAGGATGGTGGTTGTTAGAGATTAGGTATACACATAACAGCTTTCTTTCTCTTTCTATAGAGTCACACACCATCTTATATCAGAGCTGTCCTATGAAACTCATTTTTATCTTTCTGAAAGTCACACCTGCATCCTATGGTTGCTTTAACAATCGATCTTGAACTTGAGAGATAAGTTCAAAGAAACAGCCCAAAATATCAAATTAGAGGGCTATTGGGATGTCTCCAAAGTCAAGAACATATACAGCTTTTTGAGAAGTTTCAAGTTCACTTCTCATCATCTACATCAGGCAGCTCATAATAATCTAGCTCCAGAGGATGTGACATTCTTTTCTGGCGTCTATGGGCACTGTACTCTCACACACAAACATACCCACCCAGAACTGCTGTAAAATATGCTTGTATTTAGGAAAACAATTTTCTGTGTTAATAAAACAGCCATACACTGATACTCAAGGAAGGGACTGGAATACAATTTGATGATCCCAAGCAAAATAATTGACAGTGGTTTGGGACTTTACAGGCTGAGCTTATTTGCATGATTTAGAAAATATGTGCCAGTAGAAAACTCAGGAAAAGTGTCACGAATCACTGACAGTACTTGCAATGACTTATGACCCAAGCTATTTGGAGCTCACATCTTTGTAAATACTGATTTTACTCTTCTTAGATTCCTCCCAGCTAACAAGTGATCATTGGTGATAAACTAAGTGATCAACTAAGATCTACCTTCAAATGGTAATTTTTCTTATAAAGACTTCCCATGAATTTGAATATTGAATGCATTTTTTATGTTTCTGTTTTACAGTCTGTGATGTTGGTGATCTAAGTTCCCTTTCTTTTCTCCTAAAGAAAAGTTGACCCTATAAGTCTGAAGGTTCTGCCCACTTTCTCCAGCTTAATTTCCAACCCTCGCCTTTTACAGATATTTCTCCTAATAAATCTCTGTATATCTCATCTTGCCTCCTTTTCCCCTGCATGTAAGAAACTATTATAAGATCAAAGAAAGACAGGGTGTGAACCTGACTATACATAAAAGAAGGGCTGTGTGACTTTACAAGTCTGGAGTATTTACAAACAACCCCAGCCAGAAAGGCAATACGAGGAGCAGAGAGAAACAAGTGTTTCTCATGGTAGCTTCAGGTTAACTTCAGCAAATGCTATAGTAAATGGAGTTGGCCTTGGAGTCAGAGACACAGGCAACTGTGATAAATGTTAACCATTATCATAATTGATAATATCATTAAAAACAATAATAATGGTATTAACAAAAATATAATTGGCTTCAGCCTAACACACACAAACACACACACACACACACACACACACACACACACACACACTCCTACTTTGCTCTCTATAACTGATTCAATATCAGGTATATTGATTCTAGTGTATCCAACTTTTTATCTTGAATTTGTATTCAAGGCCCTGGTCAGTAAATTGCAGCCCCAAAGCCTACAGTTTTGTCCTTTGTATTTTTCTTACAGAAGCTTTCTTCAATGGATTTTATTTGCCCTAAGCAACCTTTGCTCCTCTAAGGAATCCTAAATATTTATCTCTTGTCTGAACTTTATATCCAAGGCTCCCATTAAAAAAGCTCAGGTCTGTCTCCTGAGATCTCTGAAGCTCTCACATTCACAGTGGATCCATTGGTCTCACTTTAAGCCTCCTCCTGTTACCATGTGATCACCTCAATGAGCCCTCTAACCCTCTACTGGTATACCCATGCTAAAATTCTCACTTATCACAGTGGCCCCTCTGTTTCTCTAACATGCTTCTCTCCATTAGTGACTTTTAATACATGTATTATTTAATACATTATTTTAATTAATAAAATCTGGGTATATAAAAATCATGATGTTCAATATGTCTTAAAATATGCACATATTTTGGAATGGCCATAAATTGCCACATTACTATTTCATATGCCTTTTTGTGGTAACAACACTTAGCATCCACTTTCTTAGAAATTATTTAAGAGATCACTGACCTTATTCTTCTTCATCAAACTGTTATCAATTTTAAAACCCTGATTAAATTATACCTTGATTCTAGTTCAAATGTCTATTTCTCTTATTATTTCTATGTTAAAATCTTTTCCCTTGTTATTTCATTACTGCATTATAGTGTTTGAGACTCACTTCTGCTTTTCAAACTGTCTACTACCAGATTGCGCAACTGAAACCAAATGTGCAATCCAAACATCATACTTTAAATTTTAGTGTCAACTCACAGTCTCTAGATTAAAAGAAATTGATAGGAGGCCTTTTACTGAAATTAAACCTATCTTTCTCAGCTTCTGTGATCCTTACAAAGCCTTGGGACATGCTATACTATAGTCACAATTAAACAATTTTATTTGATAAAATACTAGGTATCTCTATGCATTCATCCCTTTAGACTTGCCCATGGGCTAATATGTCTTGATGTGCAGGACACTGAGACAAGATTTAAATATTACTCACTCTGTCACAATTTTATTATATTTTCATAATAGAATATTATGAAATTTATTCCATAGTCTATCATTCTTTCTTGTATTTTAATGGTAATTTTACATTTATTATGGAAATTCAATATTTTTATAACTGTCAGTAACATATGTCTTTTGCACTCAGTGTAAAGTTTCTCCAAGATAGAGATTATAGTCTTTATACTTCTCATTTTTAAACTCAATTACTGACAAATGTGAGTGCCACATTGATGAATGAAATCCAGCTCAATCTACTCATTTATAGACAAGAAAACTATTCAGAGAGAAATAGAAAAATCAAACAGACTTGAGCCATGGGGCTATTGGTCTACTCTAGATCTCTATCCAAGTTTAAAGATATTTTATTTTGGCTTCTGCCTAAGAACCTGTAAGCTTTGTACTTTGCAAGGTTAAAGCAAGTAGACCTTCACTTTGGAATACAGGCTGTGCCTTGAAATTTCACCTGGCATCCCTACCGTGTTAAGGAAATACTGGACTCATAGCATCTCATGAGGATGCTCACAGCTCTGGAGATAGCTGTAAGACAACTGAATACAAAAAGACATTCTGATCTCATTACGTACGCTTTAGTTTTCAAATTCAAACTAAGGAGCATCCTACCACCCTTCCTAACTCCTTTTTCCTATGTAGATTCTCTTTTCAGGTAAATCACATCTTGTCTTATCCAAATGGCTATTAAAAAGACTTAAGAACTGTTGCAAAATATTCCTTACATTGTGTGAAGATGTGCTACTGTGATTGGTTTAGTAAAGAGCTGGATGGCCAATAGGCAGGCAGGAAGAGATTAGGCTGTACTTCTGGAGATGAGAGAAGGCAGAATGCTGGAAGATGCAAAGGGAGTAAGACATATAGGAGGAGAGGGAGAAGCCACAAGCCACGAGGCAGAGCATAGATTATTGGAAATGAGTTATGAGAGCTGGTTAGAAACAAGCCTAAGCTATAGGCTGAGATTTTATAATCAATAGTAAGTCTATGTTGTTTATGGTGAGCTGGCAGCCCAAAGAAAAATCTGTCTACAGAAGCAGAGATGGTTTGAGCATCATCTCATTAAGGAGTTATTGATTCTGCTATCATTGGCTTCATTTCTCATTAGATGTACAAAGCAACCCATAAGCAAAGCATAATTGGTTTGATTCCCTAGGAATTGAGAGAGAAGGAAACATAACAGTATAGTCACAAAAGCCACATATAGGAATAGTAAGAGGATCATAACTGCATTGCTTTCCTAGTGAAATTTCTTTTCTTTTGTGAACTAACAGATAAAAACTGGTTTGAAGGAGAGTTGAAGTGGTGAACAAGGATATCTGAGATCAACTCAATAACATGCCCCCTCCTGCCTGCTATAGGCATCAGGTATTTAGAATAATGAGAAAGAAAGGTTTCAGAGAAATAATTGTGGCTCTTGTGAGGAGCATCAGCTAGTTGGTCACAGGCCAGTCTCTCACAGGCATTTTTCTGCACCTCAGCAGAAACTGTCTCTTTTCTAGGATAAGAAACAAATGAGAGGGGTCGGGGAGATGACTCAGTGGTTAAGAGCACTGGCTGCTCTTCCAGAGGTTCTGGGTTCAATTCCTAGCACTCATGTGGCAGCTGTTTATAACTCTTGTTACTGGAGATCTGACACTTTCTCACTAATGCACATAAAATAAATTTTAAAAAAATATTTTTTAGAAAATGAATGAGAGAAAATGAAACTCTCACTGAGTACTAAATGTATCAGGCATAGCAACCACAGGGCTGTCTCCCATCATGTTTTCCAATTCTCCTCTTCTAGGCTCTTTCTCATTTCTCTTCTGACAACAAAGGCAAACTTTTCCTTGGTATTCTACCCTAGAAAACGTTCTCGGGCAATCTTTTTAGATGATTTATGGCTGCTCATTATTCTTATCATCAATCCAGTGGGAAGTGTGGTGAGAAGCCCACCAGTGAGTGCCTTAGAAGGTATGCCATGAAGTGTCTATCATCTACCCAGAACTGGGTCTGGTCAAACTTATTGTTCCTTGAAACAACCTCATCTCTCCATTGAAACTGACAGTGCCCTTAGGGGTTAAAACTCTTCTCAGGTCTACTCAGTGGTTAGGAGCCCTAAAAGCCACACACAGAACTCGAAAACTTAAATTATCCCATATTACACATAGCTTCCCATTGAGACATTATCTTCTGCTTTATTGAACATCATGGAGCTCTCAAACTCCACCTGTAACTCCATCTAAGATTTTAGAAGAGATATACTATTGCTATCTATTCTCTGAGAATAGATATGTGATCTTGCCTATTTTTAATCTATTACTCACTTGACAGAGAGTAAAAAGCCATGCCTTGCTGGTGAAGAGTAAATTACAGAAATGCATTTATGCATACCTTTCCAGATACAAATATATAAACTTTGCTTTTATGCCTCAACATCCAGAAGCTGACTCTTAGCTATCTAAACTCCTTAATGGCAAAATAAAATGTAACCTTTTTAAGTAGATGCAATTATAATAAATTTTCCCCAATGTCAAAATCCCAATAGCTTTGTGTTTTTATTTATAAGCATCCAATTAGAAATTCTCCTCAAAGCCATACATCACTGCTTTGAAACTAGGAAATTAATTTGGGTCTATTACATTACTAGAAGTCATGCAATCAGTGTGATTGTATTTGGCATGTTTGATTCATTTCAGAAAGGAGTGAAATAATATCTGAAAAACATCAATGATCTGAAAAAGTATAGTCATGGCAGGCGTATCATGGTTTTACATGTTTTTATTTAAATCATCAAACTTAACCTATTCAAGGAAGTTCTAAGCACTCCTGAGGCAAATGTTGCCAAGGATAGTGTTCTACTAGCATTGTGTCCTAACATAGACTAACTCCATCTTCTTGTCTTTCTCCATTTTTGATGATGTTGCATGGCTGGCATCTCTGAACATGGCTTCAGAGGATAACCTGCATGGTTAGTGTAGAAGTGAATTACGTAAACTGAATAAATGAAATGATTGGTGCTGCAATAGAAATACCTGTCCCAGGATTTATAAAATACTCTATCTTCATAATTTGAGTGCAGAAAACTTCTTGTTTTATACTAATTTATTCACTTACATTTAATTGGCAATGAGTATATTAGTCATATACAAAATGATATTTTGAAATATGTACACTTTGTTGGGTGGCTACACTGAATAACCTACACACAACCTCACAAGCTACATATCTGCATTTATACTACAAATTTATACTACAAATTGTGGGAAGTGACTACTAATATGGGCAACATCCAATGCACACTTGCATTTAGGTAGATCTGCACAAAACAAAATTTTGAAACATATACTTACTTTAGGTCAAACAATAAAATTTCGGGAATGATTTCTTACATATTCTCTCCCCAGCTGGAACAGTTCTCAGGGTCTAGTCTAGTGGATATTGGTACAATGAATGGCAAGTGTCAAAGTACTTCAGCCATAGGACTATACTAATTTCCCAGTAGAATAAAATTGCAGTCATAAAATTTCTAGCAGAAAAAAAAAGTAACTGTCTAAAATTGAAAGATGCTGCTTTTTGTTGTATTTTATAACTACCATCTATTGATGTAATTTTTAAAATTACAGTAATGCTAAAAAATTAGACAAGGTGCTGAGGCGGGGGGAGTTTGTTTCTCAGTAGTGCTTATCTAGCAGCTATGAGGTCCTGGTTTGATCTCCAGCATCACCATTATTTGTTTCTTTGTTTGTTAAGTAAATAGAGTTAAAGAAAATAGTTGGTTGAAGTAAGTGTGACTTGAATGAAATGTCTCCTTTAGGCTCATAAAGAGTGAAATTCTGAGGAGGCCTAGCTCTGTTAAAATAGGTGTGGCCTTGCTGGAGCAAGTGTATCACTGGGGATGGGCTTTGCATATTTCAAAAGCTCAATCCAAGCCTAGTGTCAGTCTCTTTTCCTCCTGTCTGCAATCCAGATGTAAAACTCTAGGCTACCACTCCAGTACTTTGTCTGCCTGCAAGCTATCATGTTTCCAGCCATGATGACAATGATATAAACTAAACTTCTGTTCTTCTGTTTGTAAATATGACTATGGCACTTTGGATTAGGAAGGCAGTGGAATGTTTTAAGCAAGGTTCAATGAGCCATTCTAGTAGGAACATGAAGACAGTTAATGCTGAGGGTGATTTCAACTGTGGGGACCGACTCAAGATGTTTTGGAGGAGAAGAATATTAGTATGAGACCTAGACTGGTCCTATACTATTTTAATGAAGAATGTGGCTACTTTCTGTAATTGTCTAAAAAATATGACTAAGGCTAAACTGAAGGATTATGGATTGACAATTTTGGCAGAAGACATTTCCAGAAAGCCTAGTATTGACTCTACTGTTAGTGGCCAGTCTTATGCAGATCTATAATGAAAAGAAGCAAGCTGAGAAACAGAAGATACAAAATATAAGTTTGTGGAGAAAAGGATCACCACAAAAATGTTAAAAGAAAAGCCTGGTATTAAATGGAATAAAGGGCGTAGAAACTTCAGTGTAAGACCCTACCCAGTTAAGGTTCCAACTTGTGTAAAGGAATTAAAGAGAAGCTAGGAATGCCTTTAATTTAAGCAATTATGAGGCAGAGACTGGAAGATCTTTGAGTTTAAGATCAGCTTAGTCTACAGGTTCAGTTCCAGGACAGCCAAGCTTAAACAATAAAGGAAACCATCAAAAACACAGAACTATTGAAAATGTAATTGAAGGAGGGGCCAAGTTCCAACCCCAACAAGCAGCAGAATTTGGCACCTTCAGCCACATGGTTTCTGGCTTTAGAGTAAAGGTTACAAGAAAAGGGCCGTGGAATCTTCCTCTGCCACCAAGGAAATCACTAAGGCCAGGTGTGTGCCAGAGGTATCCCTGCATAGAAGTTCAAAGAGGTTTTTGCATAAAGTAGTGAGAGTGAAGCCTGGATATACTTGGAAACCCCAAGATTCTGGAGATACTAGAGCTGCAGGATATCTGCTGAGGAAAGTTGCAGACCAGGTATGAAACTAGTCCAAGAGAGTAAAGTGTAAGGCAGTCAACAAAGATGAAAGGATTTGGAGATCTGAAGAGTACTTTGACATCAGGCATAGAGTAGCAGAGTTTGAGGTTTGCTTGGATGGTTTTCAGTCTTGATTTGGTATAGTATTTTCTCACTGTGCTTCCTTCCCTTCCTTTTTAAATAGTAATGTGTATTCTATGCCAATGTATGTTGGAAGTATCTGATCTACTTTGATTTTACAGAGCATCGCAATTAAGGGGTTTCACTGAGTCTCAGGAGAGACTTTAAACTTTGGAAGTTTAAGCATCATGAGACTGTTAATGAACTACTGATGGGGACTTTCGAAGTAGGATTTGATGAAGTTTTGAATTATATGGCTACAAGCCTATGGGGCAGAGTTGAATGTGGTGTTTTGAATAACAGTGGCCTCCATAGGCTCATAGAGAGTGAACCTATTAGGACAGGTTGCATTTTTGAAGTGGATGTAATCTTGTTGGAAGAAGTGTGTCACTGAGGGGTGGGCTTTGGGGCTTCTGAAGCTCAAGCCAGGCTCAGTGTCACTTTGTCTTCCTGTAACCTGCCATCTAGATGTAAAACTCTCAGCTCCTCTCCAGGACCATGTCTGCATACATGCTGCCATGCTCCCTGTCATGGTGACAATGGACTAAACTTCTGAATTATAAGGTAGCCCCAATTGAAGATTTTCCTTTATAATAGTTGCCATGGTCACGGTATCTCTTCACATTAGTAAAACTTTAAGACAAAGTGGACATCCTGAAAGTATCCTAACATATACTGAGAGCTCAGCTGTGTGGCATGTGTCAGGTTCTAACTGCTCTATAAATATTTACTAATTGAATCCCCAAAGCATCCTTTATATGATCAATGTTATTTATATTCAGTGACAAATGATGAAAGAGAAGCACAGATAAAGCAATCTTTGAAGTTAGTTATGACTGTGGGTAGATATAAGAAACAAGATCCCCAGGGCCTTGAGAGAGACAGTTGGGTCAAAAGGCAGCTGAGAGATATATGAGGCAAAGAATTAGACTCATTCCCTTGGGTCTAGATTTTCAGCCGTTAGGTGACCCATAATAAAGTTTTAGCAAGGTTTAAAAAATGGGAAGCTGTCACAGACCTACTGGGTATCATAACCTTGTCAAATCATACCTTAACTGTAAAACCTTTGGAAAGCCTCTTGTCCATTTTGACAGCAGTGGTACCCAGGGTGATATCTGGGCTAGTAGCATGTAGTAAGTATGTGTATGTAGATAAGTGCCCAGGCACAATTCTTACATGTAACTTAGGGAGTTTGGACCTAGCAATATGTGTTCTCACAGGCACCGTAAATATTGTTTAAAATCTTCAGTAATATTTTTAAACTTTTTAGGGATATTTTAAAAGGGAATTTCAGATATTTACATAAACAAAAAATGTTTATGTATTTGTAATGCACCGAGTATTTTCAAGCATTATCATTAAAGGTGGGCTTGTATAGAAAATGAGTGCTAAATTTAAAAAAATTTAACACTGACATTTTTCAGCTTGTGTGTGTGTGTGTGTGTGTGTGTGTGTGTACAAGCTGTGTCGTAGTGAAAGCCAGAGAATAGTCTATGTATTATTTTTTAGGCATGCTCTACACTCTGTTTCAGAAAGAGTATCTCACTGACTGGCATGGCACTAGTCTAGTAAGGTCAGCTGGATGACTACTGAACTCAGGGATCTCCCAGGTGCTGAGACAAAAGGTGTATAACAGCATAACCAGTTTTAGCTGTAAATGTGGATTCTGGGAATCAAATCTAGGTTCTGGTGCTTACACCACAAGCACTTTACTAAATGAAAATCTTCCCAGCACCACTGTCCTGACTAGGAAGTGAGACTCAAGATCAAGAAGGCAGACTCAGGCCCTCAGTAGCCCACACCAGGTTCACTTACATTCACTACAGTGCTCCACCAAACTACTGTAGAGAAGGTCATCAGTCTCACGTCTATAATCTCCTTAACAGAGTAATCATATGTCTTATGTTTTCTATTGCTGAGAAGAGACGTCATGACCACATCAACTCATATAAAGAAAAATCATTTAATAGGTGTGGCTTGCATTTTCAAAGGTTTAGTCCATTATCATCATTATGGTGTGACCTAGTGATGTGCAGGCAGACGTGGTGCTGGAGAGGGAGCTGAAATTCCTTACATCTTGATCTAAAAGCAACAAGAAGTAGTCTGAGACACGTATGTGACTTTAGCATATATGAGACTTTAAAGCCATCTCTACAGTGGCACAGTTCCTCCAACAAGATCATACCTACTCTAATAAAGCCACACCTACTAATAGTGACTAATACTAATAATTAGCTTAAGGCAACAATTACATTCAAGCTACCACATCACATGTGCAGATAGTACTGAAGAATGAGTACAGAAGTCATGACATTGAGTGTCAGGGAGACCTGAGAACTGGGAATGCAAGCACCAAACCTTGCATCTAAAGGAACCTGGTCTACCTTTCTGGAACATTCTTTGCAAAATGGAACCTAACTTTTCCAATGTGATCTAAGGACAGTAGTTAGTAACAACCCTACAGAGCCTACATATCTGAGACTATGGGAGAGAAAAACATTGTCCCAACACTTAGAAGGGATGTTCATCTCTCACAAACAGTACAACACTAGAGCAGGACACCATGGCTGGCCACTGGTGTGAGCCTTTTCTAGCTGAATAACTAAGGGAAGTTGTATATGTACACTTCATCTATGTATTGTCAACTATAAAAATGAAAATAATGAGAATAATGATGCCATGATGGATATGATTTGACAATTGAGTGGCTAATCTTAATAAAATTCTTAGTGATGGGAAACCACACAATTTAATTTGCAAATTCCAATGAGAAAGGTTCTGTCTAACTCACATCTGTGATAGTAGTGCTTGACAGAAGATATCTGAGTACTTTGATAATGTGGAAATGCTTATATTAACCATCTCCCAAATTCTATAAAGGGCAATATTAAGACATACATATAGAAGCATTGTTTGCTTTACAATACAGCGTGGGATATAAAGCTAACCACATTCAGATACTGGAGAGATAGTTCAGTGAGTTAAATATTTTACACTCAAACATAAACACTTGGCTTCAGATCCCCATCAACCACATAAAAGGCCGAAATGTCTGTGAAATCTGTAACCCCAGCACAGGGGAATGAAGACAAGTGGATTCTTGGAACTAGTGGGACAGTCACTATCCAATTAAGCTCAGGCCGATCTCAGACTTACTATGAGGTCAAGAATGACCTTGACCTTCAGATCCTCCTGAATCTACATCCTAAGTGCTAGGATTACAAGTATTTCTACCATACTTGTTTATGGTGTGCTAGGGATTAAATTAAAGTCTTCTTGATTAAAAAGTAAGCCTTCTATCCACTGAGCTACATTTCAAAGTCTGGGCATAATCTAAACACATCTTAATCACAGCATACTAGAAAACAAGTTTTTAGAAAAAGGAAATACAGATTAACAGTGAAGCAAATACATATTACTCAAATGTTGAGATATGATTTTAAAAGCAACTCAAACAGAATTTTTAGATTTGTACAAAACAGAAAGTAGCCAAAGGAACACTAGGATTTACCTTTCTTTCCAGATCTACAGATTGCAAAGAGCCACTTAGTTCCTTTCATTACAAATAAGATAGACTTCTCTCCATTTGTCTGTGAGGTATCTACAGCCAGCTGTATCAAAGGAGAATGACCATGGTCCTGGCATAGAGAATCTTCCTCACCCTCTGTAGTAGACAATCATCCCACCATTCTTTCTTTTATCTGATGTTGCACTGCAGTTCAGTTTTCCTTTAGTTTTGTTACTGTAATAAAACATTGATTTCTATTGTATGCTAGGATTGGAAGTTTAGTGGCCTTCTAGTGCCCACTGCCACATTAAAAGAATATGTATTTAACAGACTGAACCGAATCATCTGAACAGAAGAACTGTCCTTTTCATGAAAATTAGTTTTTGAGGTGGCAGGCCTGCCTGGGAGAGTAGAAATGATATTCCTCACAATTTTAAATTCAGCATCATCTGGTTGGCTCCATGGAAGCCATCTTCTTGTGAATTTTGGCATTCATCTCCTTCATCTTTAAACCAAGTGCCAGAACAAATGTCTTTAAGGCCACTAATTTTACTGGAAAAAAAGAAAGACTAGACATTTGAAAGATTTTATTTTTAAAATGCTTTTTATGGGGTACTAAATGATGATTACATAGGAAATCCTTATACTGCATTGAGCTATTTAAAAAGCTTGATGAGAATGCATAAAGAAAAGTATGATTGAAACCCAAAAATAAATGAATGAGACAGATCTTGGAACATAAACTCATTTGTCAGCCTGGCCTCATTTGCAGTTGGTACAAGGGCAATAATCCCAATTGCTGCTCATGGAATATTAGGAAGAGACATCTATACAATTCTAATTGTAATGTTCTGTTCTAACAGCTCTAAAGCAATTGAATTTTTTCAGCAAGTCAATTTAAAGGCTTTGATTACACAATAGTAAATATATTTTAAAAATTAATAGGCCAAATACCTTTAATTTTAGCTTATTATAGATACATATCCATTCCATAAATTCATATAGATATGTATATTATTTCTATATTATATAGAATATATAATATATTCTATATTATATCTATAATCTTTCATCATTTTTAAAATTGACATAGCAATTTACCCTGAACAAAAACACAAATGTTATTCTAACATCTGACACATATCAATGTGAGTTGGTCTTGCTCAAAACCTACAAAGCATTACTTTATCTGACAGGTAAAGGAACTGAGGTATGAAGATAAATATTTTCATAGCCTGAGATGTGGTCTTAAAAAAATGGCAGGCCTGAGAGTCAGTTGAAGACAGTCTGGCTCTGGCTTTCACAAGACTCTTCATGTGCATTTCTATAGAAATGGGGTCAACAACTTTGGTGCTATACAAACTGACTTCATTTATCACTCATTGTCAAACTTGCCATCATAATATTGCATTGCTTAGAAAAGTAAAAACTATAAACTTCTGAACTCAACATATATTTTCTTCCAGTTATATTCTTTACACAGATCACATGCATTGAGACCTGTCATTAAAAATCTCAACAAATGCAGCCAAGTATGTTCTAATAATTACATTTATCATAATTACAATTATTCAAACAAAGAAGAGAAGACAGATCCTCTGTTCCTGGCAGGAGGATAAATGGCTAGTTATGGCTTCTTCCACAGTCTATCCTTAGACTGTGGCATTGTCTTTTAAAAATTATCCTAATCTGAAATATCTTTTGAAGTATTGTTTAGGAGAGGTAAATGAAGTAACATTTTAGTAGGAAGGAAGAAATCTAAAGAGGCTCTACCCCTAGATAAAGAGCTACAGGCAATAAATGACTCATGAAAGAGAGAATCAATATCCTTCCAGGTGGAGTCCACTGATAGTTTACTTAAGCTCAAGTGGTCAGCCTAAAATACATATTGGGGGGAGAAAACTGGATTTGCCAGGAGTGGAGGCTGAATTAAGCAATATTGGGTCCATGGGACCTTGGGACCACCTCCCCATGGAGGGGATGGGGAGATGAGGAGAAGAGATAATGACCTGATGTGGTGGGAGGGGGAAGGGACCTTGAATAAGAATATACAAGGATAGAAAATGTGACTTCTTTATTCATAATAATAAAAAATACATATACATATAATTAATACTAAATGAACTTAGCAAGTGGTATTTATATATGCATATGTGTGTTTATATATTAATAATAATAATAATTAAGAAGAAGCTATGAATTGGAGAGAAAAATCAGATGGACACATAATTTGTAGAAGGGAGATGGGATAGAAATGATGTAAGTATGGTATTTATGTAGAAATTCTCAACATATATATATGTATATATATAAATATTTGAAAAATATGTGTTTTTTCAAAAAGTTATAAATTAATACTATTTTGCAACAAGAATACTGAGTAAATGTTTGTTCATGCTGTACAGCATAGGAGAAGCCTATAGAATAAATGTGAAGGACTTCTTAATATTTAACTGTTGATGAAAAATTATCTAGAAGCCCACTGCCTCTTCCAAGTTTAAAAAGTTTCCAAGTTATTCCCACATTTGTCTATCATACTAGGTTATGGGTCACATTTTCCTTATTTGAACATTCTTGGAAAAAATACTACAAACTCAGAATTACTGACTCAATAATTCAATCTACCCAGGCCTTTTAATCGTTCAAATCACTTGATCATATATAATCTTAGAGCCTGCATGTTAGATGAGTTCTGTTTCCAGATGCCAAAATATTTAGAGTCATGATAGCTCAGCTCTTAGCCAGAGTATTGATAAGAACATAAAATTAATTTCCAGGCCTTCTGGCTTTATTTATTGTCCAGGGCTGCACAGCAATGCCCAAAGATGGCTATAAATGCAATTTCCTTCAACCTTACTTTCTAAGTGTTTCTAATATTTGATTATGCATGTAACTAGTTCTGGATCCTTTCCATAGTTACACAAAGGGAGCGAAGTCTCTAATGTCTCCTACCAGGGACCTTCTGTACTGCTTGGGGATTGTGCATCAGAAGGTTCCCCGGGTACCTATCTCAGACAACAGCACTAACTATTTTGCAGAAGCCTACAACTGCCCCTAATTCCCTGCTTCCACCTTTCTCTTGACCTTGGATGGTCTTGTATAGTCTTGGACCTGAACCTACATAGAGCAAAGTGTTCTCCTTAGACTTGAGAGTTTTCCCATTTGGTAAGCTCCCCTGAGAGCGACAGGACATTTCAAAAATCACAGTTTTCTGACCTATTGCTTATCCCATTTCACAGTTGGTAGACATTTTGAGAATTACGTGTTTCAATACCAAAAAATAGTTATAATGAAAATTTAAAATCATGCAAACACTGGAGTTCTGGGACTAAAATACTTGGCAAAGTTGTCCCTCAAAAATCACTGGGAAAGAATCCATGTAATGAGCAATTCTGGGCATAGATTGGTAGCAATTTTAGGTGAAAATTAAAATTATAATAAAGGTTTCTTTCAAAAATCTTAATTTTAGTCTCTTCATATTAACTTAATATTAACTTAAAGTGCTCCTAGAATGAACTTTTTATGTGAATTATTAAAAATTATTAAGTTTATTAAGCATAAATTTTTAATAATTCATGTTACCATTAAAATAGTGAAGTAAATTTAAAACTTTCAAAATTCTTCAAAATATATAAAACAAAAGCTTTTCATAATAATCATGGATTAGATGCAAACTTGCCTATAGCTGACATTATTTTCATGAACAATTTTATTTATCCCTCTTCTTCAAAACGCCTTAGTTTTATGGAGTTGTTAAACTTCTCAGGAAAAAAACTGACATTCAGTGGCTGGGGCTACCCTCTGCCCAAAGGATAAATAATGTGTCAAGTTCTGGTGGCTCTGTCTACTCAAGTGGAAATTTCTAAGACTTTAGCTATGAAGAAATTTGGGTCAATGAGGCAGAAGATGTCTGCCGGAGATGAATGTTTCTAAAACAGGGCTTCTTGCTGTTAAAAAGTCTTACATACAGAAAATTTTAGTTTCATTGGAAATCATTATGCTTAAGTTTGATTTCATTTCTATAATAGTCCATTGATCAGTCATGAAGCGAGCCAGTTAGCACTGAGCAGATTCCTATTATGGGACAGGATTCAGAGAAAGGGCATCTGGGCCACTGCTCTGATGTCAACAATCAATCATCATGAAGACACACTGACTATATTGCATGTGAAAAAATGCAATTTCTTTATTCTTTAAGTTGTTCAGTTAGAATTTTCTAATATTTGCAAATGAAAATAATTTGCCATAAAATTTGGTACATTGATTTATAAAAATATATTTATATATAAAGATAACTGCATTACCATTTTGGTAGATGTGGGGATTAAAAGTAGAAACAGAGTGCATTAAATTGGTGTTAAGAGTGTGAGAAGAGAGTGGAAGTGTCATGAAAGTCAATGTCTTTTCATGGTTGCTAGTCTCTGAAGCCAAGCTCACCCCTAAGTTCTGACATCAAGTCCCATTGAAGAAGAATTTCTGCAGCAGAATCTCTCTCTTCCTTTGCTTTCTCTCAGGTGTACTCCTATTCCCCCTCCTTCCCTTCCCCTTCCCCTTCCCCCTCTGTATTATTATAATAACAAAGTCCTTTTATGAAGAAACAGCATATAAGTGTCTCCTGCCTCTTGCCACATTCCCTATGAGGCCTCTGCATTCATAGACACCTGCAGCCAGATAACCAGGTAATTCATGTTCATGCCATGGCAGACCACACAAAATCCTAACAATGATCTCACTTGAAAAAAAAATCAAGCTATGTTTGCAAGAATAGTGTAAATGCACTCTCCCTTGAGCACAACAACTGTCATTTCCATCAGATGCCTGCTTGCAGGAGTCAATCCGGAGCAGGTCTGTGGACTGTTGACATTCCTTCATAAGGAATAGAGTAGGTGAAGAACCAGAGAAGCACCTCTTTTTTGGAGCAAAGATTCCTAGATCCCAGTTTTGAGACAAGTCTGAGGTCTACAGAAGGACAAAGTTCTAAGAGGAGTGGTAGCTTAGGGGGCTAGTAACAATTCCATGGAATGTCCCAGGACCAGAGATAGCCTGGAAAGACCCAACCCTGGAGGTAGTTGAAAGAAAAGGGCTTGGCAATCAGCCAGGTAAGATAACAGGAATTCTGGAAAGTCCCCCAAAACTAGCTAATTAGGGTTGTATTTATACTAAGACCCTTAATTGATATATAATGTTGTGACACGTGCCTTTAAAAACCCAGCTTGCAGAGGGGCAGGAACCTCCTCCAACCACTGCCATGCTAGTGTGCTGGACTGAGGGTTTTGTCATGACTTGTAATTTTCAATAAATCTTGCTTTTGAATTTTAGATAGCTCGAGTCTCTGGTGATCTCTTTGGGGGGTCTTGCGACCAGGGCACAACAGTAGGGAAAGTCATTGAACCCTTACCTGATATCCAACCATTCACTGCCAAACTGGATATAGCCTTGTGGTCTTGATGTAAGTCTAAAGGACATAGGCTGGGGAAAACTACAGGGAGTAGACTCTTCTTTATGGTCCTGGGGAAGTCATTATTTATGATGAATCTTCCAGTTTTAGGGTCACTCATACCTCAGCCCATAACTTCTCACCCATACTCTGTAAGTCTGATAAACTTATACATTTGCAGAGTGAACTTGGGAGAAACAAACTTCATTGTGCTGTTTGGACTTTGTATAAAAGGAATAAATGCTGTTTATATCCTAGGGAAGGAATTCTTATATGCTAGGGAAATGATTAAGAAGAAAAAAGGGAATTGAGTAGAAACATCCTGTTAGGTAGAATGACTATATATTTACCATCCAAGTTACTGTATTGCTGAATGTAAGCTGAGAAGCTTTATAAAATAGAAACCAAAATAATAAAAACAAACACATAAACCAGGGCCTATGGGTACCAAATAGCATAAAGAAAAACATAGTCCTTAAAGATAAGACAAAAAAAAGATGCCTTTAAAAGAAAAGTAGTCCATTTTGGCAGCCATATAGACTAGTCATGGGGCCCTAATATGAGATGAGCTTGTTAGGATTCTCCTGAGAGGCTGCAGCTTAATTTTCACTACAGTAAAAGGTCATGAGTGCTAGCTAGTGAATGGGGCAGATGTGAATCAGATTTATATTTCAGAAAAATCCACAGGAAGGGAAGGAGAGAAGAGAAAAAAATTAAAAACAAACTCAATGAGTAGCTACTGCAGTAATTCTTTCCCAGGAACAAACCATGATCACAGCAACAGAAAAGCAAAAGAATGTGAACAAATAATAATAGCAAAAGGAAAGAGGGGTGAGAGTAAATTCTGGGCTATAATCTACATTTAAAGAGGGCCAAATAAAGCAGCAACAAAGACCCAAGGCAGGAATGTCAAAGGAGAACAATGGAAATGGTGGACAGACTTTCTAAAGAGGAGAGGCCTGCCCTACCCAGGCACATTCAAATTGCAATGAAATGGAAGAAGTAAACATTTAAGAATAGAGGTTGTTGGTTGTTGATCTGCAGGGAAAAGCCTGATATGGTGAGAGCAGGAAGTTTTTCACACCGCCTTTGCAAATCAGAAAACCTTGCCTACTGAATCAATGAAGTAACTCCCAGAACAAAATAGAATGACCTTAAAGGACCTGACAATGGAGTTGATTTGAGTGATGGAATCACTTAGCTAAAGAGTAGGAGGAAAATAATCTGAAATGGCTTGCACAGGTTTCTTTCTACTTCATTCTTAGCTTTGCACCACTCAGTCTCTACACTCTTCACAAAACTGAAGGCATAAAAATGCTTTAATTCCTCCATCATCAAATGATGCTCTAGCTTTCATTGGATGTCTCAAAACTTTGTCCTTAGGAAGGAGAGATTTGCATACACCCTGTCATCTCTAAGATTCAGTTTCTAGTCTCCTAGTTTAGGCTGAACATTATGGTCAATTTTTGATTAAAAGAGGCACGTGTTGTTTCTGATATACAACTTCTATTTTGTACTTAACTTCTCTTACCTGATCCTCATTCCTGGGTTTCTGCTTTGATTACCTCCTTAGTACCTCATCCTAAGGCCACCATTGTCATTTCCTATCTGCTACCCTGTTATTGTTGTCTTCTGAGCTGTAAATTAGTAAGTCAATAGTTTTTATTCAGCAAAGGATTTTCTTAACACTTCTCAGTCCTGTGTTCCTGGGAACTACATTTCATTGTCTTTCAACATGTTCCATTATTGTCTATGAAGCTTCTTTGCAACAGTTTTTCCCCCCAGAATACTTTTCTTCTGCAATTATTTCTTCCAGAGCTTGAATTTTTTTTAAAGACGAGATATCCAGTGAGCATCCTGGGGAAGTATATATTTCTATGTTTTCACTGTCTGCTCTTCTAACGTGACCCATCCAGGCTTCTTCTGATTTAATGCATTCCACCAAGTTCCTGAGTGGGCCTCTACCTCATCTTGTTCAGATGCATGATGGGTTTTGATCCAGTTCAATCTTTGCAGAAAAGCATTCAGGCAAGTAAAAATACTTGCAAATTGGAACTAAAGAAAGACAGATTTTACATTGTCCTTTCCATTGACAAAAATTATAGCATGTGATTCATGCACTTGGATATAAACAGGAAAGAGTGAGAAGTGTGAACTCATGCATATAAATGAACTGAAGCCATTTAAGGTTGCAGCCATGTATTCTTTACCAATGTCTGCACTCTAAATAAAGTTGTCCAAAAAGTCCACAATGGTGATAGCATCTTAATTACAACAAGAGGATACTTGCATGGATTTAGTGATGATAAAATACTGACTTCCCCTACCATCCATCTAATGAGAGCGTATACCACTATTATTTAAGCACAAATAGAGGTGCAAACTTCTGAGAGAGTAATGTGTGTAGGAAATAGAGAAAGTTAAACCTATAGATGATAACATGATCAAGGATCTATAATAAAACTGAAGAAAGAGTGAGACTTGTCATATTTCCAGCATATAGAAAGAACTGCATCCACACTCTACCATACCAACACAGAACAAATAGTTTGGCCCTCTGAGTACAGCAGTGGACAACATTCATGAAGATTTGTAATTTTCTTACTCAATTTGGGAGCAAAGCAATGTGAAGATTTTCATTCTCTAATAGCTTGTGAGATGTCTCAAATACTACATGTAGATTGAGCTATATATTAAATAACTCACATAAGATAGAGCAGTGTAGGTCCATAAAATACACACATCTGTAGTCTTCAGGGTACTGTCTGGCATAATGCATGCTAGAGATATGTCCCTTTAAAGGACAGAAAGCAAGAATGTCCAATTTATGCTATGAATAGCCTTTACTCACAACTTCTTCAATGCACAGGACAGGCAAAAAGAAGGTAACAGAATCTATACACAAGTCAATCTTCTCTTCTTACACGAAAGAGAAATTTATAATGTCCTTTGGTTCAAATCTAAGTTAAGAAGATGTAGATGTTCTAGTAATGTGATGTGTGTGTGTGTGTGTGTGAGAGAGAGAGAGATGTATTTGTTCATATATGCATATATTTGAAGTATTTTTTAAAGATAATAAAAAGGGGTACAGAATTGGTCCATTAAAAATCTATTTTAGTGTTCTTAAATAGAGATAGAAATCACATGCAGTGATCTAAAACAGTATTTTAACCTCTTTGAATTTACATTAAAAGTAAATCCTTAAGCCAGTAAAATTCTTTAAAACACTGGAGAGAAAAATCTAGACTAGCCTAGCCAATGCAACTGCCATGAGGATGTGACTACCAAGCACTGTTTCATCAAGGGCTGGTGCAAACTGGAAGTTCCATAGAATAATGAAGGCTCAAATAATGATTTTGAAGACTCAAAGCCTCCACCTCATACACATAAAAAAATGGAAAGGAACCAAGTAATAAATTTTTATATTGATTACAGGTTGAAATTAAGTTTAGCATATATAAAGTTTATAATATAATAATGAAGTTTATTTTCTCTATTAATTATATTTGATGGAGCTAGTTGAAAAATTCAAATAAGGTTTGCATTAAACTTCTTTTGGGTCTTAGAGTCTAGATTCTCTATGATCATATCTTCTGACCTATCAATAGCCATGAATATCAGCATAGTTATTAAACTATGGTTATTAAAATCACCTCAGGTTTTGAGGAAGCCACATCTCAGGAGAGAGCTGTGTTAATGTCATGGGAAGACATTTAGAGGCTTTATTTAGCTTGCATATCTGATCAATTTTCTAATAATGTACAAACACAAAATTAAATAAGAGGAAGCTTTGAAAAAGCTGTCTATTATGTGTCTCATTACATCTTGTTATTTAAAAGGCAAAATATCCCCATAGAGGAGAGCTCATAAAACAACTGAACATGTAGCTACAGATATATAAACTAAATTCTCAAGAAATTAAAATGTACCAGGTAGGAGGGGTTTCTAATGAACTGTCTTGACATCACTCCTTTCTGAATTAGATCCTACTCTTGACATGCCAATCTCATCTGATGTCTCATCTGTAACAATCAACTTATCATTCAGTACCCTTACATAGTTTAAAATTAGCTCACATACTTTGCACATTGAGCTAGATTTTAGTACCTTCCTACCTAAAGTCAATATTTTCAATATTTTGAGGGGCAAAGATTAATTTCTCTACAATTTCTAGCTTGCTTTCTTATGATCAAAATTTTGTCTAGCACAGAGTATTCACAAATGACCTTTTTATGTCCCAAAATTATTTTAATGCAGCAAGTTCAATTAATTCTTTCCTTTGAGTCATTTTCTTTCACATAATTCCTCACTTTAACATTATTTAAACATACTTTCTTTCTGGTATGTTTTTAACCAGTTCAGTTACACTATAAGGTCTCTGGTATTTGCTTGAGAGAAAGATATGTCATCTGGTTTATAGTGGACCTGTTAATTAAGGTTAATACAAAAATATTGACATCATGTAGCATGTTATACATACAAACATACACAGCAGTGTAAAGCTTTAGAAAGAGTTCTGTAAATAAGTTATATAAACCAGTCACCGAAGAAAAGAAAAAGAGCCATAAAGAAAAATTTA
The DNA here is from genome assembly GCA_004025045.1 of Sigmodon hispidus. Taxonomy (NCBI): domain Eukaryota; kingdom Metazoa; phylum Chordata; class Mammalia; order Rodentia; family Cricetidae; genus Sigmodon; species Sigmodon hispidus. The sequence continues at coordinate 134,781 of PVIH01003434.1, forward strand.
GAATATACTTTCAAAGAACCAGACCACTTATGATAATATAAATAAAATAGATCGTGAATGTAACTATATAAAACTTATAAAGACCCCAGAGCTCTCCAAGCTTGGCCTATAATAGTTTTGATATCACCAACATCCACACTGACTAGACCTCAATGATGATGTCCTGACTTTTGATTTCTAATATTTGCATCACTGGAATATTGGCTAATTCTTAGGAATGGAGATGACATTCATCAAATTATAGTTGAAAAAATCTAGAAAGCAAAGACAAAAGGAAGAAAGAAAAAAGGAAATAAAACTGGGGAGAGGAGAGACAGGGAGAGGAGTATGGAGGAAGAAAGGGAAAAAGGTGAGAAGATGAGAAGGAAAAAGATGGGAGAGGAGCAGGAAAAGAGGAGGGAAGGGAGCAAGGACGATAGAAGAAGGAAAAACAACGCACTCATTAATTCACAAAACATGTCTTAGGTATGCTGCATGGAAGACCCAACTTTATACTTTAATATTGATTTTTATATTTTATATATTTTTTTAACATGTTTATGTTGGTATCATTGTTATCCAGTGCCTATGCTAAAATATCAGTGACCATAGCTTGTCACTGTCCCCCTTACGGCTCAGAATTTGTGATCTCAATGATAAGTTCAAGAAGCTATGTTCCTCATAGATGCCCAGATACAGGGAAGCTTATTCTTAACTTCCACAAGTCCTAAAATTAACATCTTTATCTTTTCTACTCATGTGTATGGTATCCACCATAAATAGAGAGTAATTTAGAAAAAGTATAATTTTTTAAAAAAATGTACAAAATAATATTTAAATATAAACACATCTAAGATAATACTCTGAGGAGGGGCTAACATACAATTTTTTCTATCATCCTTATTAAACTTAATGTTCTTAATAAGTTTAGGCAATTTTTCCCAAATTCAAAATCCCCATAGTACACCACTAATCTGGTTGTTTATTTCATCTCAATGTTATATTTGCTTAGGAGCTGAACTTGTTTATATCTGTAGACCCAGTACACATTACTTTGTAAAGCTACACCTTCCAATGACATCTATCATTTAATTTTATGGTTTGATGTTCTGTTGAGATTCACTTAAAATGCTCATCAATTATTGCTCTATTCACTTGTTTGAGACTCTTCTCATAAAATCTTCCCAGAGCATATTACAATAAAAAGGACAAGGTGGAATGCAGACATTCCATTAAAACCCCCAATAGAGACCCAGAATGTATCCTTTTTTGTCACTGGAGAGACATGGAGAAAGATATGGGTTACAGAACCAAGAAGACATTCTGATTCAAATTTCTTAATATCGTGTAAATTACTTAGTGTTTGGGCTGCAGTTTCTTCTACAAAGGAGGGGCCATTAAAAAAAATGGCATAGCTGGAATGGAAATTAAATCCTTTCCCTGTTAACATCTTCCAAAGTACAAGCTCTTATACAATGAGCACCCACTATAAGCAAGCTGGGAAGTAATGAGTTCAGTGACTGACCACCCACCTATTAAACCAATTAATAGTAGAGGTAATATCAAACCTAGTCATGTCTGATTTTTTAAATCTACCATAACAAATATTAGCTCTGACTCCATCTCAGCCAAATCAAAACACTCCAAACAAGACACCTCAAAACATGTTATTGTCAAGTGGATGTCTGCCCTGAGCTACCACAGTACTTCATTTGGTGTTTGTTTATTAAGGTGTGTGGGGGGGAGGTGGGGAGCATCAATGTGCATCCTGAGTGCTCTCCTTGGTGCTGAAACAATTTGGTTTGGAAACATTACCGATTTGTGTAGTTACCTGTACATCCATCTGGACACTTACATGAGAAGGAATGAAAAGATCCCTTCTCCCTTTCCTTACTCACTGATAAATACCTAACAAAGGTTCAAAATTGCAGAAACATGTTCTCTTGTAAGCTTTGTAACTAATTTCATTATGAACTGGACCGACCAAATTTTTCTCAGCCACTACTTTATCATCTGTAAATGTCTGTTTTATCTATGTCACAGATATTCTCCGAGTAAGAGAATTCCATAAAATAGAGTGACCTGGAGCTGAGGTAATAACTCAGGTCTTAAGAGTGTTCTTGCAAAGCACCAGAGTTCAGTTATCAGTCAGCTCATAACCAACTGCCTGTGAATTCTTTTCTACAATACCTAAGTCCTTCTTCTGACCTCTATGGGTACTCATTTATATGTGTGCATACTAACACACACACATACACACACACACACACACACACACACAAATACACACACACCTCATTTTTAAAATTTCATTTTTAAGAGTGGAAGAGGCTTTATTATTTCTGTTCTCATCACATATTCTACATGAATGCCAAGTTGAATGGCAGAGAGCATCTAGACTAGGAACTGCCAGTACAGAAGGTTAGATCCATATTAAAGTCTCCTTAATTCAATTATATCAAATCTGCTGTTTAAACTTTACATGGGTTCCATTCCAACTCCTCCATTGTAGAATGCAGCCTTTCAGGATAGTTTCTGGCCTATGATGCCTGAAATCACAATGTGGACTACCAGATCCTATATCCCTGATTGTGTGTCTGCCTTGAATCTCATCTCACAATCTATTCACTCATATTCCCCATTTTAACTCCCATTCAGATCAACTTTGTCTTATTTCAGGTGTCTGCTTCCATTTCCCATCTCTTTCCATCCTCCATATGAACTTAGACTTCTTTCCCTGTCAGAGTTCCATTTCCAGCCTCCTTCCCTTCTTTAGCCCTGGATCAACATTACTATATGATATCCTTGTAATTCCATGTTAGAGTTGCTTCCCAGAAGTCCACCTGCCCAAGAAATCAAGCTTTTCTTGGCCCACCTGTTCCCCCCAAAACACCCGAGGTTCTTTCTGCCTTTATAACAAAACCCACCTCTGGCACCAAGACAGGACTTATGCCTCTTTTGTCACAAGAAACACTAAAATAATGTGATCTATATGAATCAGCTATCTCTTTTCTCCAGTGTTCAGGCTTTGGGGCTTGAATTGCTGGTACTGCCAAAGCATTTTGCTGCTTCAGCTTCTCATGGTCTGTTCTCCCCATTCCATAACCCCAACTGCTTTTGCATGCATCCTTTGCGGACTTTTATGCATTTTCCCTTTCCAACTCCTTTCAGCTTTCCTTTTTAAGTGAAGGAAGACAAGGCACCAGTACATTTCCACCATAAAGTTTATGCAAATCTAATGAATCCAATCAAAGCATTCTCATGAAAAGCTGGTTTCCATGTACTCTTTGATGCCATTTCCCATGAATAGGAATCTTAATTAGATGACCAAATTTAGAAGGATAATACATCTTTCAAGAAAGCCATGCATGCTTAATCCTTGATACTCTAAACTGGAAAATCTATATTTTACCTACCCAGGAAAGTACAGTTGTATCTCATATAAATTTTAATGCTTTCCTGAAAGTATTAGATCTTCAAATTGCTAGAACAATACGTGTACAGTTTACTTTAATCTTCAATTTATAATAAGATGATTGAAGACAGTTAATAAACAGATGAGCATACTTGTTATGCAATCTGGAAAATATTTGAGTTGAGATGAATTAATAATTACAGAAGCAAAGCAGAAATAGCAATAAAATAACTGTACCAATTTAAATGTTAATTGTTCATTCCCAGCATAACCTTTATGATTGTATGGATATTTACCTTTTAGTTTCAGCATTGTCCATGTTGAGAAAAATCAATTGAAAATTATGTAGTATATATGTAATAGAAGTTAACTTCTTACTAATTAAATTTTATTTCTCAGTAGCATTTATAGTTGATAAAGACAAAAACATATTATTTCTGAAGTACCTTTGACATCCGAAACCCATGAGTTAAATATTGTCCTAGATTCCTTAAGAATATGAACCAATATTTTTATTTTTATTGGTAGTTTACTAAATCAAATCAGTCACAGACAGAATTACTTTTAGGTGGCCAAGAAGTCTAAATGAAGCTGGAAGGCAAGAATGTGTAGTGTAGACTTATCTCTTCAGACTAGTAATGGACTGTGGACTTCAAATACCATATGTGGTTAGAATGTAGAGTCTACTAAGACCTGTTCTGTACTCAGTACTTTATTGCTGTGAACAATTTTCTATTCTTGTCTTGCATCCCTCCCTCAGCCTGCCAAACTCTCCCTGACCCTAATGACTACACACATTATCTTCTTGGAGTTCCTTTCCTTTATTTCCTTGACTAGCTATCACATCCTCTGCTTTAATGTTTCCCTCTTCCAATCTTCCTTGCCTCCTCATCCTCCTACATTATTATGTAGATCTCTGCCAAGAGCAGTTAAAATGTACTAGCCTGAAGATCCTGCCTTCTGTGTTTAAACATCGAAAATTCACTCATCACACATAAAACACCTTTATCCAAGACCCAATATTCTGTGGGAATATGTTCTAGTACATTGCTAATATCTGGCCCTCCTGGGTTAATAAAAAGCTGATTGGCCAGAAAGCAGACAGGAAGTGTGGGCAGGGCTACAAGACTAAGAAAACTCTGGGAACAAGAATAATAAAGAAGAGATACCAGATGAGACATCGGCAGATGCAGAGGAAAGAAGTTGAAATGCTGCTTGGAAAAAAGGTTACAAAGCCACATGGTTAAACAGATTAATGGAAGTAAATTGAGATAAGATGAAAGTGGTAGCTAGCAATATGTCTCAGTCATAAGCCAATCAACTTTTTATTAAACTAGTAGGAGGAACAAATATTAACAATGTACTAGAACATATTCCCAGAGCATCAATAGTTGTTGTTTTGCTTAATGCATAAGGGAATACCACATCATGCTCTACAACAGGGTACTAGTCTAATGTTTCACGTGTGCCTTTTTGAGAAGGTGAAGAACTAATTTCCACATATTTGGTATTTCAGTCTAATTTGGATGACTTGAATGTTAGTGAGAGAATCCATAAACAATAAAATGTGAATTTCATGTTCCCAACTCTGCTTGAGTTAATTGTGAGTGATTTGCTTGCCCATGCAACACTGAGTCCTTCTTTCCTCATTAATGACATTCTCTAAAGCACCACTAATTTTTTATCACTCTCTAAGGAAAGAAACTCTTCACAAAATACGATGCGTATATTGAGTCTAGTGTTCCATTCTAATATATAATTACTAATAAAAATGTACAAATCATGTTTCAGAGATCCCAAGTGACTCTAAAATACAGACTAATTTCATTTAGACACACTGCAAACTATCTGAATGCAACATCAGAACACCACCAGAAAGTTTTTTGGAGACTGGAAAGGTGACTCAGTCAACAAGGTACTTGCAGAACAAGAATGAAGATCTGAGTTCAAGTATATAGCATGACCATAAAGCGATGTGGGTGCAACAATGTACATGGCAGTATCAGAGATCAAGAGGCAGAGGAATGAGGATATTTAAAGCTTGTTGGACAATTAGTATAGCAGAATGGATGAACCCGAGGTTCAATGAAAAATCTTATCTCAAAAGCTAAGGTGGAAACTGGTTGTGGAAGACACCTGCCATTGACCTATTGTTTCTACATTTATATACATCTCATACATATGCGCACAAACACACAAAGTTTTTCTAATTTTGTCATACATAGAAAACTCAAAGTAAAATGAATTAGTAATTTCATCAATAAATTTGGAAAAAGGATGATGATGTGCTCTTAGGCAATCTGATGTGCACATGTGTGTGTGCATATGTGTGGGTTTGTGTGTATATATATGTATATTTCTCTGTGTGTGTATATATACCCATACAAGGAATCTAACATATGCATGTTAACCGAGCACTAACCATACTGCTGAGAAATAATTCCCGCTCCTCTGGCTTAGTTAGAAAAAAATAAAGCTTAAGTATATTAAAACATATAAAATGTCACACATGATTTTTAAACAACTACAACAAATTTTTCCTTATAGTTATAATTTTAAAAGTTTTAGCTAAAATTTCAAACATACAAAAAATAAGATAGTTATTATAGAGCAAACCCATAATGATGCTAAGAATTTGCAAATTAAAAATTAGAGGTATTAGAAATAGTCTCCACATAAAAGAAGTGAGGTTTACTTTGGGGATACATTCTGCATAATTTTGATTAAATGAGAAGTTAAATGAACACACATAGAAAAATATTTAAAATTAATGATTGTAAAATGTGGTAAATCATTAACAATCTGGGGCTTGGGAAAATAATTTTGGTTTGAGTGAATGGGTGACTGTGAAGTGCTCAGCCTTAGGTGAGACACCTCCATAACCATTCCCATTAGGCTAAGGAAACATTGTAGAAGAGATGAGAAAGCTTTTAAGAGACAGAAACTATGGAGGACTGCTGGGAATCACTGTTCTCTGGACATGAAAGAACCACAGCAGCTGTGGTTAGGTGCACAAGATCTGAACAAGATCAAGCCAGACAAAAAAATAGAGAGCTACATCTAAGATCATATCTGTAGATAATGAGTAATGGATAGTTGAGGGCGACTAATTAGTTTTCTTTGAAGATGTGGCTCCTAAGATGTATCATACACTCCAGCAGAATGCCCAAACACCTATGTGCATACAAGCAACAATAACAGAACTCAATTTGTCACAAAGGATCTAGACATCAAGTTGTGAGAATTGGGAGGAAGAATTGTTGGGAGTGACTGGAAGGAACAGGGCATGTGAAAATAGATATGATTAAAATACATTGTATCTGTCTTGAAATTCTTAAAAATTTTTAATTCTAAAACATGGAATAAAAGAACTTCTGAAATTTCTATGTAATTCTACTACTTCAAAATACACAAATATTATTTATAGCTGTCACTGAAAGATTGTTAAGTGGTGAGCAAGAAGCAAATTTTTACAACACATATTGGTTATTATATAGGAATTTATAATGTTTTGACAGTCAAAAGTTTTTATGTAACCAAATCAAATGTGCAACCCACCATGTGTCCATGTAATATACTGTTATAAGGTATATTCAATTAAGTGTTTTAGTAGTTTGGAAATAAAGTGTGGAAAGCCAAGAAATCAACCTATGGGAAGATGCTGAATCTATTCCTTTTATAGGTGTGGCAGCTGACCAGTAGAAGCTTCTATGCCTATCTAAGGCTGATGTATTTATGAGGAAGATAGTGTGGAGAGAGGTAAAGTTCCTGTTCTATGTACCTAGAGGTGAAAGTACTACTGAGATACACTGTCATTGCTAAACATAAGAGCAGACTACATCTCAGCACAGTTAGATGTGAGCAACCACAGGAACAGTACAGCACATTTAAATCCATGGTCTTGCAAGGACTATTCTCAGATTCTAGAAAGGCAGGCAAACTGAGAAATGACTTTAAATGTTAGGAAGCCATTGAAGCCGTTCCATTTGTCTTCAAAAGGCTGAGAGAGAACAGGGAGCAGAGGATTCAGAGGAACACACTACTTCACTTAAGATGAATGTCCTCATAGTCAGCCTTGTTTTATACACCGAAAGGGCTGCCTGGCAAAGGGTCAGTCTTGTGCCCAGTTGGAGCTCAAGCCTTTACAAATAAGATATCTGGTACTGCACAAAGGCCAGGAAAAAAAATGACCTGATCTCAAGATACAGAAGATGGTCAGTGGCAGAGCAAGAAAAAGAGCTAGGTACTTGTATGTCAGGTCAGGGAATTGCTCTTTATTACATCTTGATTTCTCAAAAGCAACACATACTACACTCACAACATCATTTGTCATTAATAAATAGTATATAATACAAGCAAAAACAAATGTGTATTATGTAAAACAGAAATAATGCAAACAACAGATTACTACAAGCATCAAGGAAAGAGGTATGTATGAAAGAGATGGCCATGAAGCTGCCTAATTTAAAGGTAAGAACATGGACATATTTGAAAATGAAGAGCAGGGAGAATAACTTGAGTGCAGAATTGAAGAGAACTGCCTTCAAGCTTCAGAAAGACAGTAATACCAGAAAAAAAAAAGTTGTGTCTAATATTCTGAAAAGCACTAAAACGAGTGTGTCCTTCAAAAATACATGTTTAAAATATATGTATATTATGTTTAAGCTTTTCCCTGAGTATATTTATACCCTCAGATCTCTTGTTTTAAACCTGATGACAAAGACAATATCTTGGTTGTATCCGATATCTCCATAATAGTCATATGATTATTTATTTCAGAACCCCAGCATGAATTTAAAATGTGTCCTTCAAAGCTGGATAAATTGTAATTCAGATATCTGTTAAACTTCAAATGGGGCTTTCTTTTTGGATGAAAATAATTGATTCTGAAAAGAAAGACATAAAATAAAGATACCATAGAGCCAACACTTATTTTTATTTATAATGTTTCTCATTCATTTATTCATTTAGTGTATATGAGTGCATTGTGTTGTGGGAGGATGTGTGTGTGTGTGTGTGTGTGTGTGTGTGTGTGTGTGTGCGCGCGTGCATGTTTTGGAAGTGTGCTTGATCATATGTGAAGGCCAGAGGTTGGTGAGAGATTTTTCTCCTATTGCTCTGTACCTTGGTTTTTCAGCCATAAATGCTCATGATACCTGGCGCTTTCCATATTGCTTAGATTAGTTGAGTCCCTGGAATCTGCTTGTATCCACCCACACAGAATTGGGGTTTTAGGCACAAACACTGCCATAACCAGCATTTTTCCATGGCCAATTAGGATCTCAACTCAAGTCCTTGTGCATGTGCAAACAGCATTTTCAGCCATAGAGCAAGCTCTCCAGCCTGTAAAGAGCTCTTTGTCTTTATCTTTGGTTGCCTCTTTAAGATCCCAATTAGATGTTAACTACAACAACTGTTAGCTAGAATCTTTTGGGTCAACAGTACAAATCACAAGGGAAAAGCTATCACCATAAACACACTGTGCCTTTCACTTTGCCAAATAACACGGCAAAACGAAGATATTCACTATGGGTGGGCATCACCTTCCCAAGAGAGCAAAAACCAGAGCAGGAGAAGAAACTGGAGAAAGCATACTCCTCCCATGCTGTGTGTCATTGGCTAGTTGCTGATTCTTTCTGAGTCTTGATGGTCTCATCTATAAGTTGAGATACAACAGGGTCACCCCCAATGTTGTTAAGGCTAAATTAGTATGTATGTCATAATTTCAACAGTGCTTGATAGGCATATCAGCTGCCTATGCAATCTGCTCATTAACTGAATGACCTTGGACAAGTCATCTTATCTCTCTGAGAGCTCATTCGAAAATAAGAGACAAAGAAGCAGAAGGTCCCTAAATTCCTCTTCCATGGCGGAAGAGATCTGGCTATGAGAATGCATTCTCTATTTCACACCAAATTCACAAACCTTTTCCAAAGATGCAAAACTAGAAAGAGACTGATTGTGTGCCTTGAATAAAGCATCTTCTAGAGTCTGATATCTGTATTCCAGACTTCTCCCAGAAAAACAAGGGGACCCCAACCAACCACGTGATGAGAAACCAGAAAGAAGAGGAAACAAATGTCCCTTTGTGAAAGAGCAAGAGGGGTGTCACGTACTTGTAACTAAGGCTCTTCATTCATTTTAGTAGCCGAACAAATACTGCCCGGGCACATGGGAAGGAAGAGGTCATTGTCACCAACCCAAAGATACTGTTTTGTTTTGATTTTCTTTTCAATTGGAAATGTCAGGAGTCCATTTGAAATTCCACGATGAATCCCCCAGTGCAGCATCTTTCTGAGACTGCTTGGTTGCAGTGTCTGTGAGATCATGACATTCTGCTTTGATAAAGTCTCTGGAAACACAGGATGCTTCTATGTACCCCAGATAAGAGGGTGCAAAATCTAAAATGGAGATTTCAATAAAGTACAGTTTCTACTGTCACTACTGAAATCATGAAAACCACAAAGGTTTGGGTTTTATCAACACAAGTATTTTATTCCCAAGAAAAAGCTACAGGGTTTTTCCGTAATATGCAAGTATATAAGCAATGTGTTTACTATACTACCCCATAATGTTTCAACTATTTCCAAATTTGCTTTGGGATATAGGGCATACTTTAGTCCTTTGTTTTTGTAACAATTAACTTAACCCCTTCAAGTCTTCATTTCAAAGTATAATGCCCATGAAAGCTATTTACCATATATTTGTTCAGAAAAAGAAAATCTGAGAGGAGAGAAGAAACTACAAAATAGTTGGGGAAAAATAATTTTTCACAGCCCTGATTTCTATTTCTCAATTTGCACTTGTTTTAGATATCTCCATTCATACTGTGCCACACACAATAAGCATACTCAGGAACTAAATGAGCATTGCATAAGTTAGCAAAATATGGAAATGCCGATAAGACAAATGCAATCCTGCACTCCAACATGTAGCTAAGGTACCTTGAGTATATGCTTAAGAAATAATCAGTTAAAAAAAATCCCTTAGTGATGGCATCTGCAATTGAGTCTAGGATGATGTGTGAGATATGAATGAGTACATATACGCTTATTTATATCATCTCTACTGAGTAGTCATAAGTTAGGTTATAACTTGGTTCATGAGTCTACCCTGAAGAGTATGTGTTGAACACTTTCGTCCCTGGTGTTACAATGTGTGCAAATTTGGGGATTTTAGGAAGTGCTTGGATCATTAGGGCTCCAAGCTTATAGGAAAATTAATCCATTGATAAAGTAATAGTTTAATGGCTTTTGTAGCAGAGCTTTGTTATAAATACATGCACTTCTTTTTTTCCTTTGTTGCCTAACCAGTGTGAGGTAAATTGCTTTGTCCATTCATGTACTTCATTTTGACACACTGTTTTGCCCCTAGGCCCCAGGTCCAGAATATAAGTGACTGTGGACTGAAACCATGACTCAAATGAAATCTTCCTCCTTCTTTGCGATTCATCTCAGGTATATTGTTACAGTGACAGAAAATTAAAATAGGTTTTATTACTTCAAAGAAGCTGCCAAAAGTCTCCCTGCTATCTGTTGTTAATTAATGACTGATTTAATTAGCAAAGAGGATAGGAAAAAGGGGTTTTCTCTATTGATGAAAAGAATGGCTTTTAATTATCACAGTGAGTTACTAAAAATGTACTTTTGCTGGTGAAAGAAAAAAATTTCAGTTGATGTAAATGGGCTCATATTCCTATACCTGAACAAGCACAGATTAAGACTCTGGTGTGCTCTATACCCTGTTCCCTAATGGTTTCATCTTGATGGATCCAGAAGACCCCAAATATGGGTTGGATTTGTTTATGTCAATCCGATCACAAAAACAAAATAAAACAAAAACCTTAGCCCTTTGCTGTATTTACCTTTCAGACAGCATTTCATCAATCTAAAACATTCCTGAAAACCAAGAGCTGAGGTTTCATGGAACTGACAAGTTATTTGGACACTTCTGCCTGCTGTAATGGGAAGCTATTAAATAACTGAAAACTCAGCAGAATTTGGTCCATTATTTGAATTCAAATTCAAATACTTTATCACCACAACTTCAATGAGTGACTTGATAGCTTATTTATCAAAAACAGTCTATATATTCAGCAAACCAAAACTGATTGAAGTCAATTTACAATACTCTAACTTTGAAATGTTCAGACCCAATGGTAGAGATATGAATAATAATGCATTATTACTCATAGCACAAAATTATTTGAATGTCATAATTTATATCCAACTTTTAGAGTTCAAGAGATACAAGCCAGGATATTACTGCTTACACTGTAAAGAATGTTGTAGGAAGCTGACTTGGCGTGAGAAGCACCAGAGAGATGAGACACAGGCAAGATAAAACTAAATTTATAGAAAACTTACTAATGTATTAAATATCAAACCCCCTATAAATGCACACACACTCATTCATTCATACATGTTCTTTCAGTGAAAAAAATACATCACAAGATCTGTCTTTAAATTTTTAAATGTACCTTTTTGAAAAAATGGCAAAATTCTGCTTTTATGCCTTCAAACATGACAGTTTTGCTGACAATGATTCTCCAACTACATCTGTCATAATAAGACTAAAAAAAGGAACCAGGCTGCTGAGTTAAAACTGGCATTTTCAGAAAAAGTTGAAATAATTTTGATAAAATTCTATCTTACATATTTTAAAATCTCTTTTATCCAAATAATATTCTAGGAGTTTATGAAATCTGTTAGAAGAGTCCTCCTAACTATAGGTAAGGGTCATTGTTCCAACACCAGAGACAATCCTTTTATGTCAGTGGGCAAGAATGTTGATCTGAACAAATCAATTCTTACTAGCTATTGTGATAACTTTAAGTATGAAGATGACTTATATATTTGAACATAGATTTTAAACTCCCCTTTCCAAAGTTTATCTTTTTCATTTTTTGTTAACTGAGACCCTACATGAATGGGCATATGGCCAATAACAATTTGATATTAATTCATTATGCTTTAACTATTCTCTGCTGTTAGGAATGCAATCATTTATACTATGAATCAAATTAGTGGCCAACACTATGTAGCTACCAGAGCACTGGACTTGAAGTAATAGGTTCAGATCTTCAATGTGTCATTTACCAACTGAAGCGAATTACTAAAGCTCTCTAGAGGTGCCACTGCTCACAATATCTGAACGAATTAATGTGAACAGTAAACAGCTTACCTCATTCATTCAAAAGTGATCAAGTATGCATGATGTCATTCTACTCAGTGCTATCAATAAGAATAATTGGCATTTATTGTAGAAAAGCAGCTACCACCAACTGAACACCTAGCACAGACATGCTTTTAATTCATGTAAGAGATTATGTTAAATGTTTTTATGTCTGTATTATAGACAAGAGAACTGAGGCTTAGAGGTGTAATTTTTATTCATCTGGTATGAATTGTTGGAGAGTAGAGATTATTCCATATGTTTTTTAGAAGCCTGATCAAGAATGTTGTGCCTAGTACATTGTAGATGCTTTGTTATTTAAAAAGCCTACAGATCGCTGTTTGATAAGGTAAAAAAAATCTAAAAAAATCATGAGGTATGGTATATATTTAACAAAGACATTCCTGTACTCCCCAAAACTATACCTATTTAAAATTATAGAAATGAACAAAATGATTCTTAACAATAATCTTGAAAATGCTTAAACTTATTGAAATATTTTAGAAACCTGTATTACACACCAGATTAATAATCTTTAATAATTAGTTTACTTTTTCATACTTGTAGATCTTTACCTATGCCATTTTATGTATAGGAAAACCAGTAAAAAAGAATGTAAATGTCATACGGACTTTCTGTAACACAAAATACATGTGTAAGTCTGTCAAAATAGAGCTACAAATAATGCCAACCATGACCAAGGGCTGGGTAGCTACATGTGATCTGTACACATTGGATCTTCATGGTATTTATGAAATGACATTGGCTCCAAAATACTTTATTTCTCATCCACTTGTTACTCCTAAAACTTTGAAAGGTAGGAAGGAGTACATCCACAAATTTCAGTTACAGTAACTGTCTCAAAAAGGTGGCAAAGACGACTTGTAGATGACAGGAAAATGCAGTTGGGATAAGAAGAAAATAGAGAGGAAGGAGGAGGAGAAAGGTAGCTAGGCTTCTGCTTCTTGCCAGCATTTCCTTATCAGTGTGAAAAGCAATGGGGATAGATGAAAAAATGAGGCCAAAGATAGAGAAATTTTTTAAATAGAAAGGGAAGGGGAGAAGAGAAGGGAAAGGGGTGTGGATGAATAGACAAGAGTTGCAATTTCTAAAGAAAACTAAAAAGCATTAAAAAGGCTTCAGACTCACAGACTCTCCTCACAAGAGTAGCTCATTTAGGAAATCTTAAAACAAATATTTTACACGTTGCTTGTATATGTATGTCTGTGCATACCTCCAATTTCCCTGCATTCATAGCATTGCGCAATCTAGTGCTAAGTCTCTCTTATTTTAAGAAACAGGCCTTAGAGAGGGAATCTCACTTCTCCAGCACCACAGATTGCAAATCTAGGATCTCCACAAATGTGGGTGCCTCCAGTCCCTGCTTACTGTGTGCAGCTGAGATAATAGGCAAGCCTGCAGTCAGAACAACAGCACTCTAAATTGCTTCTGGTACCACCCACCTCTCTGCAACACTTCTAAGCTGAACAGGAAACAAAACAATTTCCTACATCACACATGGAAACCATTCTCTATAGTGGAGCCCACAGTTTCAGGAAAACTGAAATCCAGGACAAAAGATTTGAGAAAAATGTTGACTTTCTGGGATTGAATCACTATGACTAAACATCTTAAAAGACTAGTGAGCATGTCAGAGTAGAGGTAATTAGCAGAAGAGATAAATGCAAAAGCTTTGGAGAACAGTACTGTCACTGAGAAAATCTGGATTTGTCACATAAACTCCTATGTCTCAGTTACCTTCATAATTGTGGAAATGAACTGCATTAATGGATTTAAATAACTGAATTCTGACACAAGAATCTCTCACTGAACTTCTTCTATGCCATTGATAAAATGGCTGTAAGGGTGGGGGACATATGACTAAAGAGAGCATGCCACAGTTGCACTGAATAAAGCAATTCATGAAGTATAGAAACACTACTCTAATATATATGTATATGAACTAATTTTACATTCACAATAATCCCACAAGACCAATTAACATAATGCCTCCATATTATCATTGAAGAAACCTGGGCAGAGAAACACACCGGCTCCAGTTCCTACCACTGGAAAATATCTGAATGGACTTCAACACAAGCAGGATAATTCAGAATCTGAATCCCTGCATGCATTAACCCAGAATTAGATACGGTTTTATATTATTTTGGTTATTGTTTTTATTTTAGTTTAGATAGGTTCTCACTAGGTATTCTGGGCTGGCTTGCCACTCGTTATGTAGACCAGGCTGGCCTGGAACTGTCTACTTTGGGGGCTTATTAAAGGCAAAAGCCACTTTGCCCAGCTGGGAGTTGTTGTTTTCAATCTCCAGTTTGTGAAATAAGAAACTTTAAATCTGCTGGCTAATTAATAAGAGAGACCAAATTAAGAATCCAGACTTATCAATGCCCTTATCTGTGCTGTGTCCTGCAACACAACACAAAAGTAGTTTTCCAAGGCACATTTTATGAAAGGAAGAGCCCTGGGTAGGAAATGATTGTCTGGCATCTCCATCCACCATCCTTGGAATGAAGTTGTAGGCATATCTCTCAAATCCAAGTCTTAGGAGCTGGTGGTACCTTCCTAGAAATACAGATTTTAAATATCACCAATGCTTATCCCAACCTTTAAACTAGCTCTACAGGGTTTCATTGGACACATTGGCTAGTGTCTGATTTTGCTGTTTGTTTAAATCTTGACTCTAGTTCCATAAACATGGACAGTCTATAATTGTCTCTGTCACATCATCTGTGTTGTTCATAATTCTAGAGAAAGATATATCTTGGTGGCCACAAAATCCAAGTTTGTGGAGCAAAGGCCTTCCCATTGACAATTCTTTTAATTAGTAAAAATACAAAGCTGTATTGTTTTTGTTAGAAACAGTAATGAAATAATATTATACAGTCCTATCCATAGAGTTTAAAATAATCTTTGGTACCTATTTTGTAAATAGAAAAAAAACCCTAGATTTCCTCCTGTCTGTCCCCAAGTGTTCTGAAATACCACCCACCATACTATGTCCCTAGTCCCCTGCTGAGATGTTAGGAGAAATTTATAAATGTGATTCCAGCTTTTGTCTCTAACCAGTACCTCATTTCCCCTGAAAATGTCACTCTTGTAACTAAGGCAGGCCAATGGTTTTTTGAAAAAGAATATTCTACATTTTATGAGTCATAGTTTTGCTCACAAAGCTGCTCCTGGGAAGTCCTAACTCTTCTACTAATTTTAAACCCTCCTTCAAGACACATCCCAAGGGCTGGGAATGCAGCTCAACAGTACAGCACTTGCCAAGTATTCACACAAGGTTCTTGGTATTGACACCATCAAAAAATAGTTAATTAATTAAATCATTAAAGATAAATATTCCTCAAATGAAACCATTTTTATGAAGTCTTCCTTCAGCCCTCTAAACAAAAAGTGATATTTCCCTTCCTTGTATTAGCAGAGGTCTTTGTGATATGTAGATACATATATGTCAAATACATATTCCTATATATGAATCTCTTTTATTTTTTCTTGCAGTACTAGGAACTAAACTAAGGGCTTTGAACATATTAAGCTAACAAAATCTACAACTAAACTATAGGCCTAGCTGTTTTGTTTTGTTTCTTTGTTTTGCTGTGGATACAGGGTCTTGCTTTTTAAACAAGACTAAACCTTCAATCACTGTGTAGCCCAGGTTAGCCTGACATTGATGATCCTCCTGCCTTAGCCTCTGAATGCTGTTGTTACAAATGTGCACCACCACACCCAGCCAAGCATAGATGTTTTCATAATTATTGTTCTAGCTAGTACTTGTCTAACTTTTCAAATTACACCGTAAACTACTTAGCATCAGCAACTGTTGTTTATGTCTTAATTTACCCCAAGAGCAGCTACTCCATCAGACAAATGTTTAGAACAAAGGGATTCAATAAACTTTTCCTGACCATTATTTTATTCATTACACTGCTGGGCTATGAACATATTTATTCCCTGGTTCAATTCCCCAGGAACCCAAGAGTATCGATCAGGAGGCAGAAAAGAAAATTTGCATATTATAAATATTTTAATATGAAAAACCCTGTGACCAGAAGAACTGAGAATTAACAAACTTACATATAATTTTCAAGGTTTCACAGCAAGTAGTGTTCAATCTTAAAAATCCATAAGGTAAAGTCATGTGCCTTAAATCCCAACATTAAGGAAGACCACAAGTCTTAGGCTACTTACTATATATAGAAATATCCTGTTTTGCTGACCATAAATAAATAGGTAAATAAGTGAATGTAATGCAATCCAAAAGGCACAGAGTTTTAAAGTTTTTGGAAAGTAGAAAATAATCCACAAGTTGAAGTAGTGAGGAAACTAAATTTTCAAAATTGCCTTCCATGTTAAGAACACATATAAAAAGCTTTAAAAAAGCAAATAAATAAATATAAAGTTTAATAGTCAAAATATGTTAAATATGACACAAGACAAAGATCTGAAGCACTTAATTAGACTAATGATTTTTGATCAGATTGAATTAATATATTATAACAGAAAAAGTACAAACTTAGAAGACTAATAGACTATGATGAAAACCATTAGGGCATTAGGGCGATGTTTTAACTTTGATCCTTGAGCACATTGTCTTCCTCAGCTCCTGCTTCCCCAAAAAGTTTTATGAGAGGGCTGGAGAGATGGCTCTGTGGTTAAGAACATTGCATGCTCTTTAAGAAGACCTGAGTTAAATTCCCAGCACATGCATGGCAGCTCACAACTGTAACTCCAGTCCCAGGAATTCAATACCTTTTTCTTGCCTTCTTGGGCTCTAGGCATGCATGTGGTACACAGGCATATTTGCAGGCAAAACATCCACATACACAAAATAATAAAAATTAAATTAAAAACAAAAGGTTTTATTAAAATAATAATGGTGGATCTCAGTGATGAAGTTAACATTGGTGAGCACCCACAGGGAATGTGGAAAACATACTCAAGTATCAAAGAATAGAGTACTAATTTCCCTGTGGTTGGTTATTGCTCACACTGTTGCTATTCTTAGGAGAAGAAGGTATGCTTAAGGCTATATTCTTGAGAAGAATGGAGAAGCACAGCCACCATTACTGCACTGGCTTATCATGTGGTAAAAAAATTACTATTCCTAGGAGAAGAAAGAGAAACAGAATCAAACTATCCAAAAGTCAATATTTCTCTTCACATTGATTCTTCAGTCTATTCCTTCATATCTGAGAACTAGAGGTCAAGACAAGAAAGCCAAGATAGAGCCTCCCTTTGATAAATCTCTGTGTTTACGTCTCTCTATGCCATCCCCAGCATCCAGATACCAGCTTTCAGGTTAGTTCTTTGGAAGCAGGAGCCTGTCACTTGGCACTAGTTCTCTGTGATATAAATCCCAGATCTACATTTTATTGTCATTTTCAGGTATTTCCAGTCTAGTCTCTAAACCCCAGTTTGCTCTAATATACAGGTAAGATCTCTTGGGAGGTTGTTCCTTAAAGGCTCATGCATCTAACAGTTCAGTTCCTCTCAATGGTGATTAGTTTTCTTGATTCCCTACTCCCTAGGTCTCCCCTAAAGAGGACTCATCAAAATCTAGGACCAATGTATTTTCAACTCTAACCTGCCACTTGGCACCAGGGATGGATGGTTCAAGTGTTATCTCATTGAAGACACAAATGGCAATTGCTGAAACAGATAGTATTGATTAGGGTTACAAATGGATCATGATCCCAAAACAATTGACATATTCCATTTTTTAAAATTCTTGAAAAAAAATCTGTGCTATTCAGTCTCCTAGAAAGCATGTGCCTGAAAACCCAGAATCAGCAAAGTCAAAAAGTCCCCAGAAACTAGGACAGCTTTTGTTCTGGCAACTTTTCAAACTAGGAGAGAAAGAACTGGAGCTTGTAACTGGATTGAGGATTCTGACACATTTTAGCAAATCCAATGTCAAAAACAAAAACAAAGACTTTTCAAGGCAAGGAAGTCTTAACATATGCCCAAGCGTTCTGCTAGAGCTGAAGTTGAAGTCAGCTGTGCAGTAGTGTGATAAAAAGTTACTTTGAAGCTATCAAGAACTTTTTATTTTAATTGTTCCGGTTTTGTGATAAGAACTTTCCATTTTGAAAATTCTTAAATCACTTATCCGAAGACCAAAGAAATGACAAAATATTCAAAAAGCAATGCAGTATGTACACTTATTCACAATTGCAATTCATGCCTTCAGCTACAGAAAATAAAAGCTTAAGTTCCCTTTCTTTTTTTCCTCTAAGTTTTTATTCATTTTGTGGGAAGAGGGAGAGGGGGAGGAAGAACAGAGAGGGAGCACCATGGGAAGGGAACCTTGGATATTTTGTCCTTGTAAAGGAACCATAATGCAATTGGTCTCCAAAGAAATATCACTCATCTCCTACAAAGAACTTCGTATTGTGTTCATATATGCAAATTATGGTGTGATTATTAGCTTAAGAATTACATACTTTGTGAGAGGAGAGAGAGAGAGAGAGAGAGAGAGAGAGAGAATAAATCTAGCCAGGAAGCAGCAAACATAAACGCTGTCCAGGGAGAAGATAGCCTTTAAATAAATCTAAAGTGTTCTTGCTTTTCAGCAAAGCCCTGTTGCTGAGGCCTCTTCATTTACAGATGCCCAAAGACATTTTTAGATACTTGTGAGCTGAGCTCAGTGCACCTGACTCTTTCATCTGGAGGAAAGGAAGGGAGACAAAACAGAAGCATGTGCCCCCCTGCTCCAATTAGGCAGGGGTCCTTTCCCCATCCCAGTATCTTAATCCTCTACTCCACCCCAAGCAGCTGCTCCTCTTCCTAGCAAAATTCAGGAGGAGGCCAACCAGTGAGGCAGGGCCACAGAACGGATCAAGTCTATTCGCTTCAGAGGTTCACCCCCTTCTCATCCTCGCCACCCACCCATCACCTTCTGCAGGTCTCTTCCTTGTCTTTGAGCCACCCAGCCTGCAGGCTCAGCAGAGGGTGCAGAGGTGGTTTGGAGAGATACAGGGTGCTTCCCTCTCACCCACCCCCATGCTCCCCAGAAGAATGTCCTCTGGAGGAAGAGGGCTGCCACCAAGTTGGAACAACTTAGATGCTAAAGCTTGGTGTACCCTACTCCTCCTGGAAGAGCTTCAACCTGCAGCAGCTAAGAGAGGGCTTGCAGCCCTGAGCTTACCACGAGCACCGGGACGCCTGCGGCCAGCGAATACAGGAGCACAGGGGGCACCGCGCTGCTGTCCTCTGGGCCCGGATAGGGCTTGCGGTAGGCGCTGTCGTGGCAGAAGAAGCCCTGCACGTTCACAGTGAACGTGTCCGTATATTCGAAGTAGTACGCCAGCATCACTGTCCCTGCCATGATCACCATCTGGAAATAGAGCATGCTGCTGATGAGCGCCGCGGGCAGCAGGGGCATGCACGCCTCCCGGCCAAGCCGAGCGGAGCAGGCGGCCGACGCGCCACAGGCCCCCTCCGGGCTTCGCCTAAGCACGGCCACCGGGGGCGCGGGGGCGGGGGCGACGGGAGACCGAGGTGGCGCGAGGCGGAGGCTGGCAGCCGACAGAGGCAGAGGCGGAGGATGTGGCTGGGCTTCGGGATGCGCGGGCAGGATGTAGAAGGAGGCGGCTACCCCAGGACGAGTCTCGGCTGCCCTGCCCGCCCCCTACCCGCTGCAGGAGCCGCCCGCCCGGGCGCGGGGTCGCGCGCAAGGGCGGGGAGTCGCCAGCCCTGGCACGAGAGCATCCGTGATACCGCAGTGCCTGGGTCAAGCCCTCGGGCCTGCCCGCAGAAAGCGGCGTCGGTGGCACCTGGTCCCCTTGGAGGGCAGGCAGATGCGGTGGAGCTGCAGCAGCTTCCTGGCGGGGGGTAAAAATCTCAAATCCGAAGGGGAGGGGAGGCAGCAGAGAACGAGCTTCTAGAAACTCCCTTTCGAGGCACCAGCTGGGCTGTTTCAGACCTCCCGCACAGTGCCTGGGAAGATGGTGCGGGGACACGTCTTCAGAGCGCAAAGCCCACCGAAGCGCAAAGTGTCCTGGTGGCGCCTGCGAGTTGCAGCCTCTGTGTTCACAAAGCTGCCCAGACTCTGTGACCCCTGCGCTGGACAGCAGCTGGGTAGTGTGACTTCCAGTGCGATGACAGAAATTATCTCAGAGGATATTAGATTCTGGATGGTTTTGCCTCCCCTCCAGTTTTCCAAAGCTTTGAAAATAAAATCAGAGAATCAAGGTTCCTAGCTTCAGAGGCATCCTCTTAGTTACACCTGCATTTCTCTGATTCTATGTATATCCTTTCTCATCTTCTCAGTCTCCTCTGATTAGCTGCTTGAGAGATGAGGCATTGCAGATTCTTGGGACCCAAGGGTACCAGTCACCAGGGAAGAGGGAAAGAACTATGTGACTCATGTCGCTATTCCCAGAGTTCAGGGAATTGCAGGGATTCCTCTGAGGTCAGGAGACCCAAGCAGAGTCACAGCACACAAATACAAAATACAATCTTACGTAGCTATTCACACGTGTATGCATAGATACTTGAGTAGCTTAGGATCTATATGCATGCAGAGAGCCAGTTCTGCACACAAGCATTATCTTCCAGCCACCCTGACCCTGCTCGTACCCACCAGTCCAGTGGGAAGAGATTAAATCATGTGCACAAGGAAAGGGGAGGAAAATAGCCTCAGAGCATTGCTCATCTCCTTAGATTGTGGAATTACTTAGTAGATTTCTGGGATGTTCATTCATTTTAGTAGATTCTCTTGGTGGCTTTTAGAGGTGGGCCTTTATCATCAGGAAAATGCAACATAAGCCCCAAACAATAGCAGCTTTAATTTGGCAAAACACTGAGTTTGAGGATGGAGTGGTAATAGCACTATGAATTTTTTAAACATTAAATAGATGTGAGATGGACCACCACATAATCACAAATGGCACTCAAAAACGAATTATTTCAGAGAATGCTTGATAGATCACCCTAAGTGATCAGTGAAACAGGCAATTTTGACAGGTAGAAGTAACTAACATGCCTCTAAATACAGAAATGACTTGCCGTCTTATGAAAATGTGGCTACTCTAAAGATATACGCTGTAAGACTTCATTCAGAAAATTGCTCCAAGGATATATGGGGTTTGAACTGCCCCTCTGGTTAGGTCTGTCACTAGTATTCTTAGTCAGTAGATTTTGCCTGGTAGGAATGATGAAACATGGATTTTTCAATGTGCTTAATTTTCAAAATTTAAATATTTTATGATAAGCCTACTGTGCATTGATTGTCTTGTAATAGGCATGTAGCAAAGCTCTTGTTCTGTTTCCCAATCTGTATTGGCAGCATGACATATTGCAGGTATTGAGTAAACTTCTTTATGAAAAAAATTACTGTGGTCACTCCTCTACCAAGGACACACACATAGCTTCACAAGTAAAATGTGCTGAGAGGTAAGAGTCTCAGTCCGTGTGTCCATAGTTACAGTGACATAGAGAGTGTGAAGTAAGCAGCAACTGTACAGCTCAGAAGTAACTCTTTCACTGGGCTGCACTAGAGGCCTTGGCAAGAAGCATGGATGGCAGCTTTGGGCTTGAATTTTATCACTAGTCAAGTGACCATAACCCTCCAGAATCCACTCAATAAAGTCAACTTAAGTGTTAAATCCTTAGTTCACTGCATTAGCCATACAATGGTGCTTAATTTTTTTAATCTTCTAAAAAGAAAGATATTTAATACACCTAAAGTAACTCAGGTTAGTTCAAAATATGCCACCCTCCTCCTCCTCCTCCTCCTCCTCCTCCTCCTCCTCCTCCTCCTCCTCCTCCTGTTAGCGCTCAGGGTCAGAGCTTCTGTGATGGAAGCTCCTTCTGGACTCCTCTATAAGCCTATAATTATGCACAGTTTTGAGATATGTTCACATTGTATTTACTCCTTTAGTTTCTCTCCTCCAGACAGAGAAATTTTCCCTTTCCAAATTTTAATACACTATTTTTCCATTTTAGATAGTCAAGGAGTGCTGTTTGCAGATTCATGATTATCAAATGTTAAAATTCAAAGTTGGTATTGGGTCTTCCCTTACATTCTAAGGACATCAGTGTAACTGTCACCTTCCATGGACATTTGTGCACACTGGATCAGCCTGGTTCCAGGTAGAAGAGAATATGCATTATATATACCCCATTCTCTACTTCACCTGCTACACCTGAGCTGCTTTTGACACATTTTCTTACCTCTGAGCTAATTTCAGCAATGAGGAGAAAAATGTAAATTATCTTGTCCAAACAATGCACTTATTTGGATATATTTTTCCACTTTATTTTCTATTACATAGTTTAAGCAGTTCTTTCCAAAATTATATTTTCTCAACTACAATAAATTTTTGAAGCTCTACTTTAATTTTTTATCTAAATTAGGAGAATTTAAAAATGGCCTAATTGGTGTTTAAACTTTTTGAATATGGACTAAAATTGTAAATTGCTTCTTAATCACATTTTTGTGCTCACAAACACAGTACAGCAATCAACCTTTCTTAAAAAAAATACTGTTCTATCCTTCAGATTCCTCTTCTGTCAGCTCTTTCCCAGGAAGGTTATCTAATGTATGTGAAAATATGAAAGTTAAACATCCTTTGTGTACTTATGCACATGCCTTAACAAGCTACTCATACCCTTTACCATATTTTGCCATAATAAATTTCTGAAATAAACCTCAGGAAATTATCAATCTATTTTAGCATCCCCCTTGCCTTCAAGTGATCTGCTATGTGACCTGCTAGGAAAGGGAAAAGTACCATAACATCAGGGGAAGGTGTGGCCTCTCCTCATCTGGTTCACAGCAATCCTTTGGCTGACAGAACATAGAAGTACCAAAAAAATGAAGATAGAAAAGATTACATTGATTCTAAGTACAAGGACAAACAGAATAGCCCTGGGCAGGCAACCCCTTACTATCTGGGTTGACTACATAAGTGAAAAGTAAATGAATGTATTCTCCCCATTTATCTTTAAGATCTGAAAGTGATGAATGGAAAGATACAGAACACATGATCTTGGCTTCTTATGATTCTTGTCAAATGGCTTCTCTGTTATTGAAATATTCTTCTAAGCGACAAGATACAGGGCCTAATCAATCAAATGAATTTATTTTAAAAACCAGGTGTGGCTACACATGCCTACTATCTCATCATTCAGTTCACTGAAGAAGAAAGGTTATAATGGGAGAGAGGTTAAGGGTGAAGATTTTCTAAGATATGAAGATATAGAATAGAAAACGTGTATTTCTATTGATTTTCAATAACTAATATGTGAGCTCAGATATTATTCTGAGATTTTGTCATTAAGTGTAGAAAAAAACCCACAAAAACAACAGAAAACCTAGGGAGTAACTTATCCTTTCATGTAGAGCCAGGATGGTGGAATATAAAGAATACAGAGTTTCACATGAGACTAAGTAGGTATCACTCCCCAAAATAAAGTATTCCTCCTTTAGACAAACAAATGAACAAAGACACACTTACATTGCCAAGCCTGAGAGAGTGATGTTTGAGGAGACTCAGGGTATAAGCTAGATGACTTTATACTAATGAGGAATTTTAAATATTAGCATATAGATTGGTGGAAGCTCTCTTGAGATTAGAGTGGAAATGGAGTTAAAAAAAGAGATGCTTTGGAAAAAAATAGACCAGGTAACCACTTTTAGAATTGGGCCACCCAGTAATCCATTCTAAAATATTGAATGTGCACTGCACAAAATAGTATCTAGCTCATTATTGGGTTGAATGAGGAGAATAATAGATATACTAGTGTACTAAGTCCATGACTACTTGGTATAGGAAGCATCTCTGAAGCAAGAATGAGAAGTGAGACAATGAAATATGGTCTTTAAAAAATGCTTACATAAACCCAAAGACATGGCATCATGAAAGACACACTGAAAAGTTCTGAATATTGGGGACTACATCCTTGACTTCTCATGAGTGACATTACCAAGAACTGCATCTGCACAGAATGAGGTCTAGGGCTTGGTGGGGAGGCAGCTGCTTTCTCAAAAGAAGATGCAAGCATTGTGATTTGTATGTCATCTTTGATGTTCCAGTGGCAACATGATCTTTGTCTGAAAGGGCAGATGCTTCTGAACTGAACTGAACTGAACTGAACTGAACTGAACTGAACTAAACTGAACTAAACAGAACTGAACTGAATAACTCAGTTGTTTCCAAATGAGGCCACCAAGATGCCTTTAACATTATTTACTCTGACTGCATTATAATTTCCTTAATTCTTCTTTATTTCCAGTATCTCATTGTATCTTTATTTCCAACAGGGCTACCACAAACAAAGTACATATTTTGGTGAATCTATTTTTCCCTTAGTGTGCATATATGAAAAGAGTAGAATTGTCCAAAAGAGGCAAACTAGATTGTTCATTATGAATGCTAACAAGAATAGAAATAGTTAATATATCCTAAACAGCAACCTACTGTGTTATGAAAATTCAAAGTATTAAGTTGGCAAATGTTATTTGAGACATGCTGGCCATATTCATTGTGTATCCCTGACAATGACAGAGATTCACTGAGTCCATTTGCTCTTCTATGAAATTCAGCTTACAAATCTTAACTGCACAGATGTTGAAAGGCTTCTATTTACAAAATGCTTCATAAATATTAAAGCCTTAGGAAAATCTGAATTAGAAAACGTAATCAGTTGTACAAACTGCCTCATCTAAATCAGTCCTAGGTGTTTCTCCATCTCTGATTTTAATTCAACAATTATTTAGATAAATTCTGGCTACCATGGTTCTCAGGCTATAAGCATTATTTGTTTTAAGCATTAAAACA
The DNA here is from genome assembly GCA_004025045.1 of Sigmodon hispidus. NCBI lineage: Eukaryota > Metazoa > Chordata > Mammalia > Rodentia > Cricetidae > Sigmodon > Sigmodon hispidus. Next base: position 160,158 of record PVIH01003434.1, read on the forward strand.
AATTTTAGGTATCAATCTATATTTTAGGTATCAATCTATAGATTTATGATGCCAGCAGACATTTCAAGGTATTCAGATTCCCTGAGAATAGCTTCAAGCAACTTAAAAAAAATGGACATAGGATGTGACAATGAAATGCCAACACTGTAGCCCATAGGTCAGGCACATTTCTGACCTTTGGTCTATAGAGTCATGAGTAAAGTGTTCTGGCCATGTCATTTCAATATCTCAGTTTCTAATGCATCCTAAAGTGTTAATAACCTTGTGTGCTTCACCTAAATATGATGGAGTGCCAAGGTCATTCTTAACAATCAGAGGTCATCACTACTACCATTATTCTTTTTTTGGGGGGGGGCGTGTTTTACTACAGTGGGTGCCTGGATCTTTGCCTAAACACTCCAGGTCGGCTTCCAGGACCATGTTTGTTCTCTCCATCTCCTATAGAGGAGCAAGACCACGACATTGGTGTATAGAGGCCTTTTCTTTTTTTTTTTTATTCCTTTTTTTCTTTATTTTGTATTTATCAAAGAAACAGTAAAAAGAATTTTAAAAAAATGCTGAAGAGTTAACAATAACTATACAGAGGATAATAATCATAAGCATGGCTTATCAAGGGTGGAAATTCAAATAAGATTACTACACATATATTTTCTTTGTGTTCAGCTTTCCCTCTGAATTTTTTTTTCCATCCCTGTATATCCTTATTGAAGGTCTCTTCCCCCTCCCAC